>CM021108.1:508017676-508109782 GCA_007115665.2 Sequoiadendron giganteum | reverse complement strand
TCTCTCCTCTCTCTCTCTCTCCCTCCCTCCCCCTCTTTCTATCTCTCCTCTCTCCCTCCCCCTCTTTCTATCTCTCTTTTCCCTCTCTCTCCTTCTATCTATCTCAGCTATCCATCTTTACCTATCCCTCCCTCCTCTCTCTCTTCCACCAAAATTTACTCTACATCTCTTTGTCTAGCCTACCCCTATATACCTCTTTTTCTCTCCCTCTCTCTTTCCCTCTCTCAATCTATCTACCTTCCTCATTACGCCTCTACTTATCTCTATCACCTCTCTCTCTCCCCCTCCCCTCTTTACTTTCTTTCTCTCTATCTCACCTCTCTCTCCTTAAATATCCCTCCCTCCCTCCTCTCTCTCTGTCTCACCTATCTCTCCCTCCCTACCTCTTCTTCCCTCTCTCCTCCATTCTCTACTTCCCTTTATCTCCCCTCCCTCTCCTTACCTACCTCTCTCTCTCTCTATTCACTCTCTCACCTCTCTCTAAATCCTTATCTCTCCCTCAATCCCTACCTCTCCATTTGTCTCTCCTTCCCTCTCCACTTCTCTATATCTCCTTTTACTCTCTCTCTATCCCTACCTCTCCCTCCAACTCTCCTTACCTCTCTACTTCTCTCTACCTACCTATCCCTCTATACCATTCTCTCTCTCCCTCTCTCCATCCTTCCCTCTCTCAATCTATCCACCTTCCTTCTTCTCTCTCTAACTTCTCCCTCCCTTCCCCTCTCTCCTTACCTCTCTACTCTATCTCTATCTCAACTCTCTCTGCCTACATATATATCATTCCCTCATCTCTCTCTCTCTCTCTCTCTCTCTCTCTCTCTCTCTCTCTCTCTCTCTCTCTCCCTCTCTCTCTCTCCTAGCCCCTCTCCCTCTCTCAAGTCTCTATCTCTATCCCCTCTACCCTTAACCCTTAAAACCCTCTACCCTCTATCTCTCTCCCACTCCCTCTCTCTCTTTCTCTCTCTCCATCTCACGTCTCTCCCTCCTACCCCCTCTCCCTATCTCAAGTATCTCTAACTCAATCACTTACTCCTATATTTGTCCACTCTACCCTTAACCCTCTACTCTTAACCCTTAAACCCTTAAACCCTCTACCCTCTATCTCTCTCCCACTCATTCCCTCTCTCTCTCAAGAATCTCCCTCCTATCCCCTCTCCCTCTCTTAGGTATCTCTCTCTCACTAAATCCCTCTATCTCTCTCCCCTCTACCCTTAACCCTAAACCCTTAACGCTTAAACTCTAAACCCTTAAACCCTCTACCCTTTATCTCTCTCTCACTCCCTCCCTCACTCCCTCTGTATCTCTCAAGTCTCTCCCTCCTACCCCCTTTCCCTCTCTCAGGTCTCTCACTCACTCCCTATATCTCTCTCTCCTTTACCCTTAAATCTAAATCCTAAACCCTTAACCCTTAACCCTTAAACCCTTAAACACTCTACCCTCTACTTCTCTTTATCTCCTCCCACCTCTATCTACCTAGACCTCTCTTTGTGTTTTTCTCACCTCTCTCTCCATCCCTACCTCTCCCTCTATCTCTACTTTCATATCTACTTCTCTCTACCTATTTGTCCCTCTATACCTATTTCTCTCTCCCTCCTTGCCTCCTCTCTCTCAATATCTCTACCTTCTTTCTATCTCTCTCTCTCTCTACCCTTAACCCTAAACCCTAAACACTTAAAACCCTCTACCCTCTACCCTTTATCTCTCTCCCACTCCCTCTCCCTCTCTATCTCTCAATTCTCTCCCTCCTACCCCCTCTCCCTCTCTCAAGTCTCTCACACTCACTCAATCCTTCTATGTCTCTCCCCTCTCCCCTTATCCCTCTTCCCTTAAACCCGTAAACCCTCTACCCTCAACCCTTAACTATCTACCCTTAACCCTCTATGTAATACCCCTCCATTTTTCCTTCTGGTTGGACAGTGTGTCCTTGTGTGGGTATGTTGTTGTGATGTGTTTCTAGTTATTCAAATGTTATCTTTATTCCATGTTTTGGGTTTAACATTATGGATGTTCGAATTAAATATTTTTTATGCTTTGAATTATACTAATATGTTAGAATTGTCAGTTAGTTGCATTGTATTGGTGAATGGGATGGTATCGCATCACTCACTTGCGAATGCCCTATGATTCTGTGATTTCCTCTTCACGGTGTGTATTTTATGATGTTTATATTACATGTTGTTTACTTGACTTACAGGTTGATAGGTACAGGACATCGACTCCACCTAGTTTCATAGGTTGGAGCGTGTTCAATACCCAATGGTAGTCAATTGGGAGATAGTAGCTAGTTTTATGTGCCAAGTCGTCACCCTAGTCCTTGTATGTCATCAGTTGTTTGTCGGGTTATGTTGTTTTGATTATCGTTCCCTCTCTTCGTTATTTAATTTCAAGTTAGAAAAGGGTAACTAAATGGCTTAATGTATTTAAGTTGTGGATTAATTTGTTCTGAGATTATGTTGAAATGTAATTTATTTTATTATTAATTTAATCTAATTAATAAATAATTTAATCGTTGATTAAATCTATTTATTAATTAATTAAATTTCTGATGTTAAAAGAAGTTAATTTATTTATGTGAAGTTATTGAGTTATTTGTTGAAATTGAAAATAAAGAAAAATTATTTAAAGTCAATTTGAAATTTTGAATTCAAAAACTGAAGAAATTGAGATATTTTCTAATTTTTGTTTTGAAGAATTTATGAGGGTGGTTGTTGAAATTTTAGGGTTTTATCCTTATGGTTGAATTTCTTTTCTCAATTTTTGGATTATGAAGTTTTTGGAAAATTAAAAATGGAGGAGAGGAAGAATTGTTGGATTTTTTGTGGGTTTTAGATGGAGGCTGTGAAAATCTATGGAGTGGAGGTTGGAAGCTGAGCACCATTTCTAGATCCCCTAAAACTCAAGGAATTAGGTTCATGTCTTAGAAATTAGATGCTTTTTATGATTTTAAATTGTATATGTTTGTTTGTTGAAAAATGCAAAAAAAAACCTGATCTATGTTGAATTGTTTGGAAAATCAAACCTTTGTTCTTCTCTATTTGGTTTTTCTCAATAAAAGAAAATGGAAAGTGTTCTTGGCTGGAAAAATTGTTTTTCAATTTGGTTCTTCAATTAATTTTGCAAATTTCTATTGTGGGTATGTATATTTTACATATATAAGTATATATATATATATATATATTATATATGTTTAAATTGGGCTCATGCTGTGTTTAAAAAAAAAAAAACCCTTTTGGGATGCGCAGATTTCAAAAATCCGCAGGTCATTGTAATGAAAAAAATAAATAATTTTTTTTATTTTTTTGGAGGGGTTGGGGGCTCACCCCACCACAACCCCCAAGGTAGGTGTGTGGGGGGAGCCGTGCCTAGCGCGGCCCCTACAGCTTCCACCTATGGCCGGCGCGGTGGTTGTTTATACAGTTGCTACCACCACTACCGATGGTTAGTTGTGTTATGCATAGCGCCACCGGAGGTGGTGGCCGGCTGTGTACGCAACCGCCACTGCCATCGGCGATGCGTTCCAAACCCCTGCATGCCTACAAATTCCCTCACCCGGCTAAAAACGTCGTCGCCCTATGTAAACCGCGACCAAAGGAAAAGCACACGGCCGCCCCAGCCCTAAATGCGGCTCGCGGCTCAAGGCAAGCTCGCCTCCCCATGCGAAACAGGTGGGACCCTTTTGTATGGTGGTCAAATTTATATTTAAAATATTTTTATATTATAATATTTTATATTATATTCTATAATATTAAAATATTAATATATAATATAAAATAAAATATATATTTGTAGTTGTGGATTAATTTAATATGTATGGAAAATATTAATTTTCAAATGGTTGATTTAAATATAGTTGTGAGATTTAAATTTAAGTGCAAAAGTTCAATTATTGTTTTGATTTAAATCAAATTGGAAAAATTTATAATATTAGGTTATAGTCCAATTATTGATCTTATTTTAAAACAATAGTGTTGGAAGAGACAAATGTTGGATTGTGATTAATGTGTTAATAACGAAATTAACTGATTTATTTTATAATGATTTAGTTGCAAGGGAAATCGGTTATTTATTTTAAAGCGAAATGTTTTGTGTTATAGTTGAAAATGCCTATTTTATTAAGAGCAATTAGGGAATTAAATATTAGTGTTAATTTCTCCCTTATCTGAAAAGATGAATTCTTAATTTAGTTTTATCGATGCAATAAATTATTGAATTATTATGTGGAAAATGGATTTAAAATATCCAAAGGTAGTTTATTTCGTGTGTCTTTAGTGAATATTCCCTTCATGCTCTTGTTTGGGAAATGGATTAAAGGGTCTTTTATTCGTAAGTCTTCTAGATTGGATTTTCAATTCTATGGGTTGTCATTTGTGATTTCAACCTGTTGTGATTTCTCTTGGATAGTGCATGAGGTTGTGTCTATGTTAGTACCCGATTTTCACAAACGGGGACATTTGTACCTCCTTGGTTAGGAGTGGATTATGTGATTAGTGCCTCCTTGTCAGGAGTGACTTTGTTACCTTGTTACCTCCAAGTGTTTGGAGAGGGTTTGAACTTATGTTGCCTCCTGAAAAGGAGAGGTCGTGGTATCTTGTTTATTGCACCTTTGTATCCTTGGATGTTTGGATGTTATGTGTGTTGTCAAGTAGAAGAGTGGCTTCCATAGGGGCCAGAGTCCGGAAGAGGTAAGATTGGGTAACCTTCGAAAGTGGTTTAATCAAGTGATAATTAAATGCAATACTCAGAAGCTTAGGACTAACTTCTCACTAATCAAGATAATTATGCCTCACTCAGGATCACAAGGGCTTGTAAAGACTTGGGTTGAGATGGGAAGGCCTAGAATGGCAAGATCGTTATCTTGTCCCTATGAAAGATAAATGATTCTGCATTGGTTTACATGAGGGGCCGAAAGTCGTTAGAGGTTACCAAGGTAACCCAAGATGGGGGTCGGGGCCTAGGAAGACTCACCAAGGTACCCATGTAACATTGTGATGACACTCTATCTAGGACAACAATTGGTATTTGATTTTGCATTAGTAGGTATGAGGGCCAAGGATCGGTTGGGGCCACCATCCTGACAATCCGCAGTGGGTAACTCATGATGTGCTATGTGATGGCACTTTGTGTGACCATAGTCAATACTTGTTTATTGTGGGTATGGTTTTCACAACATACCTAATGTGACCATGGTTGGTGTTTGATTCTGTGGTATGGTTCTCATAACATACTTGATCTGCTTTATAACTAGAAGCAATGTGACCATGTAGGGTTCTGCTTGTGTTGTACTTGCATGGTATTTGAGTTGTACTTGTGTTGTACATGTGATCGGTGGATTCGGTTTGGTTCAGTTATGTTTTAGCCTATGTCTAGAGGTAGATGGTCTTGACTAGGATTCCTGGTTACTATCTCCTAGCACAAGTGGTGGGCCTTTGGGTTCCACTTGGTTGGGTGGCATGCACCTAAATCTGTTGGGTTCTTTCTTCATGTTCATGTGGATGAGACTTCCAGTTGGAGAGCTCATTGGATTCAGTATCAGTTCTTGCTTTATTCTTTTCAGTTGATCTTGTATCATTTTACCCCTCAACTGTTATCAAGGTGGAAGTTGTAATTGTAATTATGTTTTTTGGACTTGCCTCATTCGGGGAATGAGTGTTGTAACCTTATTGTAATGAATGGAAAGTTATCTTTATGCTTGATGTAGATTATATTAATTGGAATGTATGGGTTTAATTTTTTTTGTAATTGAATGACAGGGTTTAAATCATGTTTTTTGTTGAGGTTCTATATAACCTCTATCTCGTAATGTTAGAGGTTGTTGGCATTAGTTAGTGAACTTTATTTTTAATTATACTTTTAAAAAAAAAATAGCCTGTTTAAGTAGTTGTTTGCAACTTCCTCTAGGGTTGCGTGGCAGGGCGTTACACTCTACCATCTATTTCTCTCCCAATCCCCTCTCTCTCTCTCAAGACTCTCCATCCTACCCCCTCTCCCTCTCCCAGGTATCTCTCTCTCTCTCACTCACTCCCTCTATCTCTCTCCCCTCTTCCCTTAACCCTGTTAGAACCCAAAATTTCATGAAAATCCTAATGTCTTTTACCTTTTTGAATCAAATATTTTCCTATCTTTTCCATAAAAATTCATTTTTCCCGTCCAAAATCATTCAAATTCCTTTACCACCATTAAAAAAGGCTAAAAAATGAATTATATCCTATATTGCTGCCCTAAACCCTTTAATTTTTTCTTCCTACCGCCTTACCGTGGATAGCCTTCAAAAGACTACAGTTGTGGAGTAGAGGGTCAACCTGGCAGTCATAAAAAAACCACCGCTATACCACGCGTAGTAAAATCTATACCCATGGTAATGCGGTAAACAAGGAAGCAACCGACGATAGTGAGGGTAGCAGCTAACGATCAAGCACAAAATATTTACTTCGCCACCTCGTGCAGTCTAAACATAGACCACAGTGATGGTGAGTCATTGGAAAGGCAACAGTCAGTGAAGGGCCACCGCAATACCACTGGTGGTCAAGCCAGTGACCACATTGATTGCAGTGCAAGCAAAGATGGTGAATGGTTAGTGGGATGGCAGTGGCAATGTAGCGGTTGGTAAACGGTTACTGCTATATCGCAACCTATGAAAATGGTAACCGTAGTAGTGCGATAAGGTGATAAATGACACCAAAGCAGTCAAGGTCATGGTACCGTGTTACCGTGGGGAGACATAAGTTTGACCGTGGTAAGCTGGTAGAAATAAAAAGGAATTCACAATGGCATACAAAGTGAAATAAAAGGTGGTAAAATATTAAAGTGAAGATTTAAAAGCTAGAACCATAGTCAGAAATATTTAATTTGCCAAGAGGCAATATAATTAAATATTTGTATCTTTGTGATAAATTGTAAATGGCCACAACTGGGAAATGAAGGGTCATGACCCTTGGGATTTCATTGTATAAATATTTGCAAAAAAAATGTAAGGAGAGGGGGGCTGGTTAGTATAGGAGTGAGATTTTCTCAGAAATAATACTGGGAATGGAAATAATGTACAGATCTTTCTTGAAACAGAGCAATGGAAACTAATGTTTTTAACTAGTGAAAACCTTCTGGTTCAGTTGTTGAGATGCTGTAATTTGTATTATTTTTATCTTGGTTCTCTCCAACTCAAAATATTTTGATCATTTGAGTTAATGTATCAAGCATAAATTTCGATTCATCAAGGTGCATGGTTTCACTTTGTGTGATTTTTATTTGTTGGTGTCTCAAGTCAGAATTAAAACCCTTCAAGTAAGTCAAAGTATTTGAGATATTTATTTTGGATGATTTAAGTAGAACCAAGTTAGAAAACATTCCAGCATAATTTATGCAAGCCATAAATAAATGAAATTATATGCCAGTCATAAGATTTTATTTTATAAAGTGCCTAACAACTAGAAATTAAACCAGAGAAGGAAAACACATATCATTTTCTATTTTGACTCCATTTCCCATGTGGATAGAAAGAACTGATCTGCCTCAACCGAGAGATAAAACTTCACATCAAACATCATTTTCAAAAACCTTTCATTTGTGTAGTAGGAGTAGGATTAGTTGCAGTGGTTTTCATCTGTTCACTTCCATTTTCCATTGTGGATAGATTTATCAACCAAGAAATACATTTCAATCTGCATCACTCATTAGGTACACCTACCTTGGTCTAGCATAACCTAAAGAGAAGAAAGTTAAATTGCATCAATTGGCCTTGTACATTGGCCAAGATCATTGTGAGAGCTTGGCAACCTCTTTTGGTTCAAACCTACATTTTTGAGACCCAACAAACCCTAAACTCTTAAACCCTCTACCCTCTACCCTTAATCATCTAGCCTATATCTCTCCCCTACTTCATCCCTCTCTCTCTCAAGACTCTCCCTCCATCTCTCCCTCCATCCATCCCACCTTCTCTTCCCTAATCCCTCAACCCTATACCCTCAACCCTTAAAACCTTGAACACTCAACCCTATACCCTAAACCCTCAACCCTCAACCATTAAATCCTGAACTTCTAAACCCTCTACCCTCTACGCTCAACCCAATACCCTCAACCCTAATCCCTCAACCCTTAAACCCTTAAATCTAATTAAAATCTCTACCCTAATCCCTCAACCCTTAACCCTTAAACCCTCATCCCTCAACCCTCTACCTTCAATCCTAAACCCTTAACCCTATAAACTCAACCCCTATACCTAGTACCTTATATGTTGGACCCTAAACCCTAATCCATCAACCCTATATCCTCAACCCTCTACCCTCATCCTTAAACTCTTGACCCTGAACCCTAAAACCCTAAACCATTAAACCCTTAACCCTCAATTCTCAACCCTCAACCCTAAACCCTTATTCCCTTAATCCTCAATCCTTAAACCCTAAACCCTGAACCCTTATACCCTCTACCTTATACATTAGACCCTCAATGCTAATCCTTCAATCATATACCCTTAAACCTATACCCTAAACCCTCTACCCTCAACCCTAAATCCTTAAACCTTCTACCCTCTACCCTCAACCCTCTACGATCTACCCTCTATCCTATACCCTCAACCCAATACCCTAAACCATCAATCTTATACCCTCTATTTTCAACCCTCTATCCTATACATTAGATCCTCAACCCTCATATATCTCTATCCCTCTCCCCTCTTCTCTACTTCCATCCTTCCCTCCCTCTCTACCCTAATCCCTCAACCCTATACCCTCAACCCTTAAACCCAAGTAAAATCTATACCCTAATCCCTCAACCCTCAAACCTTAATCCCTCGACCCTTAAACTCTCTACCCTCTACCCTCTACCCTCTACCCTTACACCTATACCCCAATTAATTTGTTGCATCCAAGGCATATTGCTTTGATGATTCTAGCCAATAAACTAATTCAAGCTCTGATGCTCTTAGAAGTTGTGCAACAAATGTGGAGCTTGTAGGCCTATGATGAGGAGGTAATTGCATACAAATTTCTACCATCCTATTGTATAAAGAGCTCATAGATTCTTCCTTATACGTCCTTTTGTCAAAAAAGGAATCCATAATAATTTTGTTTCTTTCTTGAATTTGAAAATACTCATCAAAAGTGTTCTGATGTGCATAGAGTACATTACCTTTATCACCAAATTTCTCAATTGAATCATGTGGTATTTGTGGTTTCCAAGATCTCTTGGCACTTGTGTCTTCATTATCACTATATGATGGCCTGTTTGGTGATGTATTTTAAGCACCTTTGACTCCTAATTGCAGAAATTGTTGGTTCACTTGTAGCATCTATTGGTCCAATTGCAGCCTTTGTTGCCTCAATTCCTTCAACTCTCTTATTGACTGTTCTCTTCTTTCTGCTTCTACCATCTTGATAAAATGTCACTACTTCACAATACCCATGCATTATTTATCAGATAAAATAGATTAGGCCTATGATTAGGAGGGCATGGGGTTTGATGGATTAAGAGGGTATGGGGGTTGAGGGATTAAGAGGGTATAGGGGCTAAGGGATTAGGGGTTAAGGTTTGAGGTATTAAGAGGTTATAGGGGTCGAGGGATTAGGGTTGAAGGGTTGAGGGTTGAGGGATTAAAAGGGTATGGGGTTGAGGGATTAAGAGGGTATAGGGGTCGAGGGATTACGGTTGAAGGTTTGAGGGATTAAGAGGGTATGTGGGTCAAGGGATTAGGGTTTAAGGGTTGAGGGTTGAGGGATTAAGAGGGTATGGGGGTTGAGGTATTAGGGTTTAAGGGTTGAGGGTTGAGGGTTGAGGGATTAAGAGGGTATGGGGGTTGAGGGATTAGGGTTTAAGGGTTGAGGGTTGAGGGTTGAGGTTTGAGGGATTAAGAGGGTATGGGGGTTGATGAAATAAGGTTTAAGGGTTGAGTGGTAAGGGTTAAGGGTTGAGGGATTAATATTATAGAGGGTTAAGGGTTAAGGGTTAAGCCTTGAGGGTTGAGGGATTACGAGGGTATAGGGGTCGAGGGATTAGGGTTGAGGGTTTAAGGATTAGATGGTATGGGGGTTGAGGGATTAGGGTTTAAGGGTTGAGGGTTTAGGGTTGAGGGATTAAGAGGGTATGGGGGTTGAGCGATTAGGGTTTAAGGGTTGAGGGTTTAGGGATTAAGAGGGTATGGGGGTTGATGGATTAGGGTTTAAGGGTTGAGGGTTGAGGGTTGAGGGTCTAGGGATTAAGAGGGTATAGGGGTTGAGGTATTAGGGGTTAAGGGTTGAGGGTTGATGTATTAAGAGGATATGGGGGTTGAGGGATTAGGGTTTAAGGGTTGAGGGATTAGGAGGGTATGGGGATTGAGGGATTAGGGTTTAAGGGTTAAGGGTTGAGAGTTGAGGGATTAAGAGGGTATGGGGGTTGATGGATTAGGGTTTAAGGGTTGAGGGTTGATGGTTGAGGGTTGAGGGATTAAGAGGGTATAGGGGTTAAGGGTTGAGGGTTGAGGGATTAAGAGGATATGGGGGTTGATGGATTAGATTTTAAGGGTTGAGGGTTGAGGTTTGAGGGATTAAGAGGGTATGGGGGTTGAGGGATTATGGTTTAATGATTGAGGGTTGATGGTTGAGGGGTTGAGGGATTAAGAGGGTATGGGGGTTGAGGGATTATGGTTTAAGGGTTAAGGGTTGAGGGTTAAGTGTTGAGGGTTCAAGGATTAAGAGGGTATAGGGGTTGAGGGATTAGGGTTTAAAGTTTGAGGGTTAAGGGTTAAGGGTTGACAGGGTATAGGGGTTGAGAGATTAGGCCTCACTTATCTCACAATCCCTCTTTTTTAGGCCTCACTTACCTCCCACCCTACTTTCTTAGGTCTCTCCTTCCCATCCCCTCTCTCCCACTTTGACTCCCTCTCCTTCTCTCAGGCCTCTCCCTCCCAGCCTCTCTCTCTTAGGTTTCTCCCTCTCACACCCTCTCTCCCCCCCTCTCTCTCTCTCTCCCACTCCCTCTCTCTCTCACTCCCTCTATCTCTCTCCCACTTTGTGTGTGTCTCTCTCTAAAGTCTCTCCTTTTCATAGGAACATATTTTTCACTCACCAAATGGGTTTTACCTTGAAACATCAAAAATAAGGGTTGACCCCATGATTCAAGCCCACATTCTCCTATGTTTTTCTGGTTCAGTACTTTATCTGAGTTAGAAATGCCTTTTTTTGTGCATTTTACTTCATATTGTACCAATCTATGCTTGATCCATCACCTTTTTACCACCAATCTGCATGGTAGACAACATAGAAGAAGATATTTTGAAGTTTCTACATCATTTTACATTATCCAAGGTAATATATTCATTTTGGTAAATTGAAATGTTTGTATTTAGTATATTTGTTTGTTTTTGACAGTATAAACTAAATTTCCTTAATGATTTATAAATCATAACAATTGGAATTATAATTCAACATTGAATTAGATGGGATTTGCATAAAAAAGTTCAATTTTTATGAGTTTGAAGAACAAAAAAAATAAAAACATGACATTTACTTAAAATAAATTTACTTATGAATTCTATTTGCATTGCTTGTAGTAGTCCATTTCCAGCATGGCTAGTCAAATTCACTATATTTCATTCTTTTTTCAACTAATTTGGAAAACTTTTATTTTCATCTAATTTGGAAAACCTAATATCTTTCATCAATGTTAATGCAAGTGTCCATTAAATTTTTTGTTCCATAAAAAATTCAGCTTCATCACATGTGCTTAGATAAATTCAAGTGAGTTGACATAGTTGAGAATGCTTATTGTCTTTCTAAGCTACCTCATTTCCAAAGAAATAGTGAATAATAATAAGATATAGCATCACAAACCCTTCTTTGAATCCATATTCTTCATGACTTTGTTGACAATCAAAAATTTGGTTTTGAGAAAAATAAACACAAGAGTCTCTAGTTTTCATTTAGGTGGCAACATTTTATACCCTAGGTTTGTGATTCTCATTTATTTTCCGTATTGAATGGTTTCCACCCCTCTTTGATCATTTTTTTGTAAAATGCATTACTTACTTTTGTTCTATGTGTGTTTGTGGACATGTATAATTCAAGTTCATGCTGAGGAAATGACCAAAGCCTCTAACACTAGAAGAATGTGCAGTTAAAAATGAAAGGAGAAGAGATTCAAAAAATGTATCTTGTGAAGCAAAGGAATTGCAGCCCATACAACCACAAATTTTCGTGCAATCTAAGAGAGATGTCAAATTGGAAAAATAAAGGGCATGAATGAGGAAAGTTTGTGGAAGGACAGGAATGGATACAAAAATTGGGGGCACGTCATCAACCATAGGTGAAGGTCAATGCACGTCTCTAGTTGAAGACACATTGACAACAACATGTGGTTTTCCAGGTACATTAGAAATCACATCTCCAATTGAAGACACACCATCAAAAAAATTGTGTTTTGAAAGTACATCAACAAACACATCTCTATTTGAAGGAACTCCACAAACAACATCTCAAATTGGAGGTACAACATTGTTTACATGTCAATCTCAAGGTATGTCATCAATTGCACCTCCAATTGAAGGTACACGATCTATCCCCGATGTTGTTGAACTTCCCAATATTGACACAAATTTACATTTGAGAACTCCTAGAATTTTGCATAGAAAACCTACATTTTTGATTGATATTGATTCCAATGTTTTGAAATGGATGCCTAATAAGATTCCAAAATGTACATGTCAAAGATATGCATAAAGGATATGGAGTTTGTTTTTTGTGAAGCTAAGTGAGGGTGGAAGATGCCAACTATTTGTTGAAATAATGAGGCAACTCAAATTTAGGCCCAATATGAAGGCTCTTGGGCTAAGAGTTTTGAATGAATCAAGTGAAAATTCCATTGTAAAGAACTTGATGAGTACATACGAGAGTGTGGGTTCCACCTCATGCACGAAGGAAAGTTGTGCCACATGACATGTGATGACAACAACACTGTTAAGAAGTCAAAAAAGGAACAAGGTGAACCTTACAAAAGAAATTAAGTCTTCGAAAATAAGTAGATCATCTCTAATGAGAGCCAAAGGAAGGCGTGAAAGAGTGGAGGATCCAAATATCAATGAGTTATGGGAATTTTTGGGTAGAGTGTCACGGAAAGACACAAGAATTGCTTAAGGTTTAAGATCTTTAATTGTGAATTATTGGAAGGATAACACAATGACCTCTCCTAATCAAAGAGATGTTGTAAGAATGAGAATTGGTAGTAAAAACTATGAGCCACATCCAATGCATTATTTGGATACCACTCAAACCCAATTTTTTGCTGATTTTGTACAAAAGTTTCTTGAAATTAAAATATGTCAAAGGTATTTTGAAATGATAAAGCCTTTTTATGTCAAAATAAATCACACACACAAGGTTCATATTGAGTTTTCTAACCATTATGATGTTTATCGATGTATATGTGTAGATATGCATACTGACAATGTTTTGCAGGAATGTAACATAATACCTCCACCTAAATTGTCAAGGAAATTTTTGTCTTCCATTTTATGTGAAAGAGAGGATGGTCAATTCTTTTACAAAAAATCATGTTTGCATGGCACATGTGATCATTGTGGTGGCATGCAACATTTTCCAATTTGCCAACACATGGCTAGTACACACACAATTGGAGATAAAATTGTGGAATTTGGCAAATATAAGATAGTGACATACAATATAAAAGATGGGAAAGAAGCAAAGAAGTGTGAATTGGTCAGTAATAAGATTCTAGTGTATCCGTTTATGGGCATTTTTCATGATCGTGTGGTTTCTGATTATGCAATGCATACACACAAAGCACAATGGTTGGACGCAAAGTTAAAGTTATGCAAGGAAACATTTCCACTTCGTCATATTGTTTCATTTGTCGACTTCACTATGAACTACACACTACAACCATAGAATGAGGTGCAATCATAGTACTACAACCCCATGCAAGTTGCTATATTTGTACATATAGCATTCATTCATACAAATGATAGTACAGAGGAAAATAGGAAAGTATTGAGGGAGTATCACTTTTACATCAGTGATGATCACACACATTCTACAAAGTTTGTTCAAGTTTTCTTTTATATGTCCTATGTCAATCTAGCTAGCAGGGGCATATCATTTAGTCAGCATATCATATGATGAGATAATTTTACATCACAATTCAAGAATGCCATAATGTTTTACTGGTTGAGCAGGATGCATAGGATTAGTGGTGTTCAACATGTGTGGAACTTCTCAAAGGTCAGGCATGGAAAGGGGGAGCATGATGGAGCAGGTGCATGTATCAAAAGAGCCCTAGCACAAGAAGAGTTAAAGTACACAAACAGTGTAAATTTGACACATGCAAGATCAATTTTCCAGTGGTGCAATGGTTCAATGGGTCTAGGTAGTCAAGGTATTCTTTAGTTCATAGATTTTTTCATTTAGTAGATGATACTAACATTGAAAAATATGAGGATTGTTGTACACTAAGAGGATCGAGTGAGCTACACTATTTTAGAAGCTCCAATGCAGGTACATGGACTATCCATACAAGGAAGATGGTATGCTTTTTTTATGAATGTACACTTCAATCATGGAATGATTGTGAGTCAACAAAGTGGGTTGACGAATGTTCTATAAGAATTCTAACCCCACTTGACACTCATCAACTCCTAATGGCTCTACAAATCATGGAGATGCAATCATCTATTCACTTTAATCATGTATCGGACCTACTAGAACTAGGTAATATATCTTACTTACAAGTTTTATTATGTTTCTCAGTAAATAAATCTAACAAGATGAACATATCAATGTAGGGCACGTTTATGTGGTGATTGTAGATGAAGACAATGAAGAGGGTACAAATTATTACCTGTGTCATTGTATCGAGGCCAAAAAGAAATTGGAGTCCCCAATTATAGATGGAGAAAACATAGAATATCCTACAAGTTCAGTGGTTGTTACTGGAACATGGCTTCAAAGGTATCCAGTTAAGAATGTTGCAGTTTGGTTGTTTGAGGACTTCGACATGCATTGGAAAATTCTTCACCATTTGAACCTTGTCGTCACCACCAACGTTCATTTGATCAAATATAAGGGTAGAATTGCAAACAAGAACTTGTGGAAAGTGTATGAGTCTCACCATGAGGCAATACTTGACACAATAAAGACTAGAGCAAACCTAGATGGTTCCCTAGATTGATTTGTAAGTATGCACATTGAATTTTTAAATCCATGTTATTGATCACTCTTTTGGACCAACACCTTGCAATAAGTATTTTTCACAATTACTGTTTGATGTCATATGCATTTATGACTGTGTTTGGATCTACCAATTCATCCCCCCTCTCAGTTGATTTTGTTCCCTTCAGCCTTGGCCTTTCCATTATTATCATAACTTTGAAGAAAAATAACAAAAAATACTCCAAGTGCCTAACAATGATATTGCCTCACATTCATCATCCTATATTGATCCATCCACTTTAGCCTCATCATCCACCTCACATAAATCCTTTCCAAATATCAAGGTCCAAATACGAGACAAGACAAGGGTTGTAGAGACTATGGTCTTAAATGGTATTTTTATGTAGGAAAACTCCCATATTCTCCTAAGACATATGGAAAACCATAACACATAGAAAAATTCCTCTTATTTCATCAAATTTGAACCCATGGTTTTCTCCAAGTGGGGAGAGCTAAAAAAAGAGGTTATAGAGGAAGACATATCCAAATTGTTGTACCAATATGAGAAAGAGAAAGAAACCTTACCAATAGATCAATATGGTAAGGGTTTCCAAGTCATTAAGAGCATGGGTGATTCACATGACATGGTAGCCTTGGTCTACATCAACAAGGAATAAGATAAACCATTTTTCTAGAGAAATGACAAAAATATCAAGGGCTTGGGTATGGTTCATTATAAGTTACTCCTATCATCGAGAGTACCCCTAAAATCATATTGCTTAGGGTTGAAAAGGTAGGGGCAGCATATGCCTTAGAAATTAATGCAACCTAGGTCATCTCTAACATACGTTAGGGTATGACATTCAACAAAACAACTACTATGGTTCAACCAACTCGATCCCTTAAGGGTGCAAAGTGCAAAAGGGTAACAATATTTGATAGGGTACTACTCGTAAACCATGGTGATTATGAAATCTCTATCTGAACCTATGAGATCACGTTGGACCCCTCTATAATAACCTCTCTTGGTTATTGCTATCTCAAAGGAATTTTCCTGTGGTGGCGAATTTTCACTCGGGGAAAGAGTTATCAAATGCAAGTAGTTGAAAGTTGCAAAGTGGTGCAACTTTCGTTTTGCAGCTTGTGTGACCAAAAAAAATGTTCCAATGCATCTGGGTGGGTACGTTTACACCAGGCATGGTCCTCTTTTTCACCTAAACATGCGGAATCACTCTGAGCTACATTCAATCAAACTGATCCCTTAAGGGTCCAAAGTGCAAAATGGCTGTGAAATTCAGCATGCTATTACTTAGACACCATGATGCTTAGAAACTTCTCGTCTAATCCAACAAGATCATTTTGGGCACATATACAATAACCTCTCTTGGTTTTTTCTATCTTGAAGGCATTTTCCTGTGCTGGCAAATTTTCACTTGGGGAAAAAGTTGTCAAATGCAAGTAGTTGAAAGTTGCAAAGTCGTGCAACTTTTTTTCTACAGCTCGTGTGACCAAACAGACTGTTCCAATCCATTCGAATATGTATTTTTACGCTATGCATGGTCCTCTTTTGCACCTAAACATGCGGAATCATTCTGAGCTACGTTCAACCGGATCAATCCTTTAAGGGTCCAAAGTGCAAAATGGTTGTGAACTTCAACATGCTATTACTCGGACATCATGATGCTTAGAAACTTCTCTTATGATCCTATGGGATCATGTTGGGCCCCTCTACAATAAAATTGCTCGGTTTTTTCAATCTCAGAGGCCTTTTCCTATGGTGGAATATTTTCATTCGAGGAAAAAGTTTTCAAATGCAAGTAGTTGAGGCATATTTTCAAACAATTCAATGCCTTGTCTATGGCTTGTCATGGCATTCCATCACCATGAGACCACTTTTCTTTGAGGCATTTTTTCAAAAATTTCAATGGATTTTCTATGCTATTGCTTGCTGTTATGCTTCATAGATTTTTCCCAAGCATCCATAGCTTGTTCGAAAGCATCTTTTTTAGGCTTTTAGCCATAGCAAGAAGGCAATGAACTATTTGATAAAATGCTTTGGTAGAAATATATGAAAAATGTCATAGCATAGACAAGGGAATGAACTATTTGAAAAAATTCCTCAAAGAAATGTGGTCTCATGGAATGCCATGACAAGCTAAAGCAATTGGCAGCTGCTCCTAGTTATTAGTTATGCAATGTGAAGTAATTGCATAACTGCTTAGGTTGACTTTGTAAAAAGCTATATTGTAATTGAAATTTTGTCATCTATCAGCATCTAGTTATTCGTTATGCAATGTGAAGTGATGATTTGAGTTTGAAACATGTGCAATGCATGAATACAAACTAAAAAAATCTATTTTCTACATCTCATTAGTTAAACTCTATTTTATTTTCTCTCTATATCTGTATGCCATGGAAATGCCTTTCGATTTCAAAAAAGATAGTTTTTATCTCTTGTTATACAATTTTTTACGTTTTTTATCTCTTGTTATAAAAAGGAGCAGATATACAATGTTAAAGAAGAGTGAAAGCACAACTAAATTTATCATTTCAAAGCAATTTTTTTGATGCATTTTTTCAAATAGTTCACTGCCTTGTCTATGCTATTGCTTACTATTATGCTTTTGATATATTTTTCGAAGCATCCATAGCTTGTTCAAAATCACTTTTTTTAGGCTTTTAGCCATAGCAACAAGGCAGTGAACTGTTTGAGAAGATGCTTTGGTAGACATATGAAAAATGTGGTAACATAGACAAGGCAGGGAACTATTTGAAAAAATATCTCAAAGAAATTTGGTCTCATAGAATGCCATGATAAGAAAATGCAATTGGCAACTGGTCCTAGTTATTAGTTATGAAATGTGAAGAAATTGCATAAATACTTAGGTTGACTTTGTTCAAAATATATTTTAATTAAATTTTCGGAATCTATGAGCATCTACTTATTAGTTATGCAAAGTGAAGTAATGCTTTGACTTTGAAAGATGTGCAATGCAATGTAATCAATGACATGAATATAAACTACAAAAATCCATTTTTTACAATTCATTAGTTAAAATATTTATTGTATTTTCTCTCTATATTTCTATATGCTATGTAAATACCTTGCAATTGTATTTAAAAGGCTTAATAGGTCAGTTAGGTGGTATTTGCAAAATCAAGTTTTGAATGAATGGTAATTAAGAGAAAAATTGGAAAATTTCCATCTTAGAAGTCTAACAAAGGGTGGTTATGGTGGTTGATTGGCTCAAGGGGTAGTTGGAAGGTGGTATCAAGATATATTGTTGTAATACCCTGAGTTGAGGGTTGATTTTTTTCAGTTTCTAATAAGAAAATATACTTGAAAATGTTGATCATTGGTTTTCTTTGTTTTCCTAAATTTTATTTGCCTTGCACAGGCCCATACAATTCTATCATGACTTGAGGCTTTGGATACTTGATTGCATATGGTTTTACTCTCTTTTCATCTGTTCTGAAGGTATAAATCCACCGTTGGTGTGTGTGGGATCAACAAACTCAGTTACTACTCTATTTTCTATGTTAGGGTTTTTGAGGGCAACACCATGACACATTAGCCAATCCACCTACTATTTTAACCCTTTTGCTTGGTGGATTGGCATGTACCATGATTAGTTTGGCTTATGAATACTTTGGAGGCTGAGAGAATGAATAAACTCAGTGGGGTGTGAAGTTCTAATGCTATCCAGGGGTGTTTCCACCATGAAAGTAAGGAACTCAAGTATTGAATCTAAGAAATACTAAAAGGAATGGGATTGTGAGTGTCTTTTAAGTTAGGGAAGAGGTATTTTGGGGTGTTTGGACCTTTGGAAGGATTGGGGGAGGTCTAGAGTTATGAGTTTCTTTAAAACCCTTATTTTTTTGAAGTTTTAGGATGGTTTGTGAGTAGAGGAATAGAACAAGTTCTTGGGGCTCTTAAAATGGGAGAATCCCTAAGACTATTTCAAGTTTCCTTGGTTTGGAGGTGAGTTTTTGAGGGGGTTCCTTTGGAAATTAGGCCTAATTATGAAGCCTAGAACGAGGGAGGTGTATTGAAAGTTCATGTTGGTCCAAAAGAGTTACTATTGGTGTTGGAATATGTTGTGTAAGCTTGAAAAGGGTATCTTAATCCACCTTTAAATGGTCAGGTATTTTGGAAAGGTTGGGAGAAATTAGGCTTGGATCGGGTTTTGAGTTTGGTGCAGGAGCACCTATACCACATCATCAAAAAAAAATTATTTGAATACATCAATAGGGAAATCTTTGTGTCTTTAGGTTTATTTTGTCTAATAAAATTTGAGAGATCAAGCATAATGCAAATAAAGGGTGTTTTGTGTCTTAGAAGTCAATTAGAAATCATATAAGTTGTAAAATGTTGACAAAGCAACTTTAACACAAACAAATGTAATTAAGGGACCAACTAATCCCAAGGTCAGTTATGGGCATTGGGGAGAAGATGTTTGTTGGAAAATTATTAAAAAATCCTTACCAAGGCTCGAATGAGAGAGTGAAAGAAGTTTTGTAATAATTTTACACAATAAACACCACAATTTTGAGCAATTCTTTAGAAAAATATTGTTTCCTTGATATTTTTGAGTGTTGTACGGGAACATACAGGTTCTTCATGGTCTGATAATTTCATAGGATGTGTCTATATGTTTTATAATTCATTTATTTTTTATTTGGTGTCTTAACTCTTTGTTTGTAGAGAGAACCAATACAAACAGTGACTATCCCAGTGTTGTTGAATCAAGGGTTTGAGGGAAAATTTGTGATTTAACAATCAATCCACTTATTGTTTTCTATTGTATCTTGGTGGATTGATTGAAAACATGCTATAATAATTGTGTCAACTCATTTTGGAATAAGGAGTCATAATTATGTGGTGTTTTTGTGACTGTTCTAAGATTGAACAAGGGTTTTCCAACATGGAAGTGAGGAACCAAAGAGATATTTTTAAGAATTAATTCCTATAAGGGTTATGTGAGAGTCTGATGAGTTTGTGTAGAAGTATTTTGAGGTTTTTGGGGCTTTGGAAGTGTTGAGAGAGGTCTGGATTTGTATGTTTCTTTAAAACCCTTGATTTTGTGAAGGTTTAGGAGGGTTTCTTGGTTTTTGTGAGTTAGAGGCTATGTAGACACAAACTAATGACAAAATTTGAGGTTTGGCACCATGACATAAGACTTTCAAAGGCATTTGGATAGATACCTAAAGTTGGAAGGGTGGTCCCTTTGGAAAAAAAGGGCTAATTGTGAAGCCAAAATTGAAGTAGGTGTGTTGAAAGCCTATGTCGGTCCAAAATAGATACCATTGATTATTTGGTATGTTGTGTAGCCCTAAAAAGGGTATCTCAATCCATTTTTTAATTCTCTGGTGTTTTGAAAAGGTTGGGAGAAATCTCGCTAAAACTGAGTTTTGAGTACTACAAGAATAACTAGTCACAAATGTAGGTTTTGGAAACCTTGATGAATCTTACTTAGGGATTGTTCTCGATTGATTCAATTGTCATTGTATGAATGTTGATGGTCTTTGTAGGGCCTTGGTGGAGTCTTGTTGTTCATTTGCAAGGTTGAGGAGTTGAGACCCTTCAGGGTGGGTTGATGCCTATTAGGTTGAATCATTATGAAGAAGAGTTCTTGATTGAGAATTGGCATTTCCATTGTTGTGAGTCTTCTCCACCTTGGCTCTACATTAGAGTGCTACAAGGGTGGATTTTTGGGTAAGGTGTTGAATGAAGAGTTTGGTTTGATGGGGCTTTGAGCTTGTGTAGATTGCTCAAAATAGGTTGTATTAATCTTGTTAGGAGCCCCTTGAAGGTAGGTTGTCAAACTGATTGGGTTTGAGCCTCCTTGCCTCTACATCAATGAGGCACAAGTAATTGAAGCATTCCAAAGGATACAAACCACCACAAATGGAGATTATTTATACAGTATGTTTAGATGGGGCTTATTGAGCATTCAACAGTAATTAATTAAGCATTAGATGTAAACAAAATCCATGCCTACAAAATTCAAGCATACAAATTACACGATACACATGATAACATCATTTAAGAATGGCAGTAGCAAAATAAGAGTTTCTTTAATCAAAAATCTGAAAGGCTATACAATGATATATATTGATAAAAGTATATAAATATATCCAAAAAAACCATATAGGCTTAGTAAAAAGGAGCCATTTGGACATAAAATATCACGTATATATCAATAGTACAAAACATATGTTCCAAAATTCCACATAGGCATACAAAAAATAACACTAATACATATTCATTTCCCTCTAGGGGAAGGAAATAGATCATGTGTTGCCTTCAAAATTTGGCTAGATGGAGTGACTGTTGATTGTCTTGTCTTTCGAAAATGCCCGCTACTCCTCTCTTCACTCTAGACCTTCAACTGATACAATTAAAAGTAAAGATGTTAAAACATAGAAATTTAATTATGGAATGGCATATAACAAGATATAATCACTTACCGCATATATATAGTCATCATGCACATTTAAAGCATCACCATGTCCATGATCTAGAGTGACAACCACCTATAGAAACCATGAAGATATAAATTAAACTACATAAAATTATCGTGAAAATTTTCTATAATAGACCATAAAAGAGAAAATATAATGTCAAATCGACAAATCTATTCCATACCTCTCTCAATGGATCAGAACTGGCTATTGTTGTAGCAACTCCAAGGTCCATCGTGCCACCAACATCACCAAGGCTATCTCTTGTCAACAAATGCAAATGAAACAATATCTCAAGTATCATGTTGATATAGGAGAACATAATGTGACATGATCAAGGAATACTTGAATGCAATGTTTGTGTTTCTCATTAATTTTTTAGATTTGTATATATGCAAAATTATGATAACTAGCTAACATAGATTTATAACCCTATTAATGAATAAAGGCTACTTGAGTGTACGTTGTTTGATGATATGAATCTCAAGGTGTGGAGGAAGAAGGTGCACTAGGAAACTATTTGAAATCTGAAGCATGTTATGAGACAAACATTCAAATATAACATTCAATTATTCAAATGCAATAATAATATCTTTAATACTAGTTACATACCTATGGACTCATCATCGAGAATGTATAAGGTTCTGTAGGAATAGAGAATCCCTCATGAACAGTGTGACCCTAAAATTTCATCATATCAAAATTCTACTAATTCAGTTATTCTTAAATTTCAAAATATATTTTAATAATCAACATTAAAATAACTTTCTAAATTTTACTTGAGTATCAATGTCAAATGTATGATTCAAAATATCATCAGTGAAAGCCATCACCTCTGCAACTTACATAGATTGTGTAGCTGCATCACAAGCACCTTGAAAATCGTACGTGCAAACAACACCACTATTGGGAATTTATGCCTCAACATTCTGGCTTGTTTCCCCTTCGAACTTGCAATTTCCTTCCTAACTCTTTCCTTTACCACGGTGGCTTTGACTGGTTTTGGTGGTTACCACCATACTACAGGCGGTGGGTCAACTCACTGTGGTAGCATGGTGAGACCACCAGCGGTGGTCTTGGCAGTTACCGCCATACCGTAGGAGATGGGTCCTCTCACCATGGTAGCACAGTGAGACCTCCTGCGGTTGGGTCTAGTGGTTACCACCATACCGCGGCCAGTCAAGTGACTAACTGTGGTGGCCACGGTAAGACCACCAATGGCCTAGTTAGCAGTTACTGCCATACAGTTGCCAATCAAGTGACTAACCACGGTGACCGCGGTAAGAATACCAATGACCTGGTTGGTAGTTACTGGCATACCACGGGTAGTCAAGTGACTGATTGTGGTGGCCGCCTGCAATCAACCAAGATGGCTTACCACCTTACCACGAGGCGTGTCAGTCTGGGCTGCGGTAGAGCAGTAGGAGCTCAGATGAGCTTGGGCTAGAGTTTGACCAAGTTGGACTCGGTGGCAGTGTGATAGGTGAATGACACATTGGCACATGGTAGTATTGACTGCTTCTGGTTGGTCAAAGACAGTGGTGGGCCAGATCTCGAAGGAGCTTGGATGGCTTACCACCATACCATGAGGGGAAATAGTCAGGGCTACGATAGTGCGGTAGATGGCGAGGTGAGCTAGGGCAAGCTCACCGCCATACCGCATTAGGTTTTGTTGAGCTCGACGGTAACGAGGTATGAATGCAGATTGTGCTCAGAACTCAGTTGACTGAGTTGGATGATTTTGATCGATAGTCAACAGCGATAGATGAATGCATTGGAGACACGTGGAAAGTCCTTTGAGATCCCATTGGCCAGAGAGTTATTTCCTGATTGCAATAGACTTGTATTATTGATGGAAGGTTGACGGATGCATCTGGGCTGAGTTAATGATTGTGTGGCTTGATGCACCTATATAAGAAATGCACGTTATCACGGAATGGTTGGTGCTTGTAGGTGGATAATTTATTATTCTATTGATTGTTGCAGGCAAGGATGGGCTGAATAGGTATGCACATGGTGCAAGATTATAAATAATCTTGTGTGCAATTTGAGATAGAAGATGAGTGATATCAAAGAGAGGTTGAGAATGTTTGAGTTGTTCAACAGTGAACACTTTGACTCTCGGATCTGATAAGATGTGAACCTGTGAGGCCAAGTGGTTGGGTTGGCCATGAGGCTGGCTGTGACAGTCATTTGAGAGGAGCTGAAGGGAATCTACATGGTATGTCATGAGGACATTTTAACTGTGTGATTATTCCATTTATGTGTTGCCAATTTTATTTCTCCAAATGAACAAGATGTAATATCCTAAAGAGCATAGCTCTAGTTTTGTATTGTAATTGTTGTATTTACTGAATAATACAAGTGAGCTGAATGTTTTGGAGGTGGGGTTTTTTACCTAAAAAGTTTTTCCCCATGTATATCTATGTGTTCATAGTTTTGTCTTTCATGGTTATCTTTTTGTGTTGAATCTATTATTTTTTTGCATCCACTTCTCTCAGAGGATCAATGGGGGATCAATTGTGCCTGTTTCCACTTTATGGCATGGTTAGTTGTGTTTTTGTTGTGATTTAGGATTGAAATCACTAAGGCACTGTTATCTTAGATGCATATCTTGATGATAGATTGAACTCTATATCCCCAAAATGTGGTATCAGAGCATGTTTGTAGGAGGCCGAGGCTTGATGATACCAACCAGTGGTATCAAAGTCTTCTTCTGATTGTTGAAGTTCTGGGTATTTCTTTTGTGGTGATTTCTTAGCCTGGGAAGCTTGAGGAAGTTTGGAGAAATTGGTTGGTGATTGATCCTTCGATGAGTGGAAGTGTGTGCTTCATTGATTCAATACATAGATTGAAAGATGCTGGAGATGACTGGAGTTGGTCATGTTGTGGCAACATGGTCTGAACCTCCTGGCTCGTAGCAATGTTCCTAGTGCAAAGAGTGTAAGATGTGCTTGTGTTTGTGTGGCAGCAAAGCATGGTTTTCATACTGGGCATCTATATGAGAGGCTCCCTGGTGATATGGACTTGCTTGTGTTGTTGATCAGCCATGGAAATGGTGTGCTTGTGTTGGGTGTTCTGACTTATTACTGAAGGAATTTTCTCTGCTACTCTGATTGCATGGAGGCTATGAAGTGACCTTGGTGGTATGCAACTTCTTGATAGCCTAGCTCTCTCTCATTTTCTTGTGCATGACTATGGCATTGGAACTAGTCTGAAATGGACCTGTTGTTCCCTTCTGCCCATTTCTTGCACTAGCATGGTTTAGATTCATGTCATTGGCACTAGATATTTTGTGTAGATTTTCCTAAAATTTCTATCACGCATGTTCATGTTTCTTTCATTGTTATAGTTAACTATGATGGTTGTGTGTAGACTCCTAAGTCATCTAGATGAGCAGTGAAATGGAGGTGCATGGGTGTTTTGGAAACACTATGGTTTTGCATGGTCAAGGAAAACTTTTGGTTTGTGTGGAGTTGTTGTCTGCTATTTTCCAGATTCTGGTTTTGGGTGTGACTGGATGAGATAGTTGCAGTTCGACTGGACTTGAGGAGGGTTTCTTCTCTACATAAGAGTGTTGGTATGTGTTTAATTTCATCATTCTTGTGGGGTTGTTGGGACTATGGTGCTTGAGTTGTAGACATGTCTGGAAACTCAGATTTGTTGTTGATCTGGTGTTTGAGTCATGCTTCTCTTCTTTGGTTGTTCTCTTTGATTATCTTAGTTTTGTAGTTTCCAATGCAATAATAGATTTGTAGTTTTCATTTGGTTACATCCACGAGTTGTGCAATGTTGTTGTTTTTCCTTACCTAAATTTTTTTTGTGTGACAACTTAGAAGTGGATTGTCAATATCCACAAGGTTGTGACTGTGTGGTGCAGATCTGTTAGCTGACCTTGTCTGTGGTCACTTGTGCATTGGCGTGGTTGTGTTGAGATGAGAGGAGGAATGGCGTTTGAGTACCTGAATAGTCAGTAATGGGAACCTAAAGCATGTGAATCATGATGTCATGGAGAGTTGGATACACTGGCTAGTGTAAGCTTTTGATAGTGATGGTGTGGTTGGTCATGGTGCTTGAAAATCTCGGTGTCTCAGTTCAGTGGGAGCTTTAGCATTGAATATGGATTCATCACTCGGTGGTGAATGATCTTCTTTGGTGTTGTAGATGCTTCTTGGGGACTCTTAGATCCTATTGTTGTAGATGCTTCTTGGGGACTCTTAGATCCTATTGTTGTAGAAGATGTTCTTTCGTATCTGCATGGTCACTATTTGAAGATGTGCAACATCTTGGAGCCATAAAGGACCTTGGTGGTCTTTGGATGAGATGTTGGTGGTGCTTGATAGGTGATGTTGGTTTAGATTTTGTTTGCTTTATGTCATGTATACTCTTTCTTGTGCATTAGAGTTTTGGCATGTTTCTTTTCTCTTGAGACCATGGATAGTTCACTTGAAGCATGGTATCTCCCAAGGGTATGTGTAGATCATGGTGTCATGATAAATTTTTTGAAGCTTTGACAGTGGTCTGGGGTTTCTCTATGTTTTGAGTGCTTTGGTCATATGCTAGAGGACTTCATGTTTATTGCAGCAATGTTGTTTGGAGTTAGCATGAGATGACAGGTTGTTGATACTCATGCATGCATGGAGAATAAGGTGAGGTTGGAATTCTTATGAGAATGTTGATGTTACAGCTAAAATTCTGACAAGCCTGCACCTTGGTTGAATGTGAATTCAACAAAGACCATGAAGGAGAATGCTCTTGGGTAAGTCACGGTGACTTGTATATCTTGGAGGAGCATGTTTTCTTTTTTTCTTGGTCTGCTCAATAGTGGTGTCACTTTGAAAAGTATTTTCCCATTATAATTTTAAGGTGTGTTATGCTTTATCTTTCATGGATATTAATCTTGAGTTGTTTTGAGATTCTGGAGGATTCATAATGGAAGGTTGATAGTATAGTGGATCTCCTTGTGCTTTGTAGGACTAGTAGGAGATAGTTATATGGGTCATTTTGATCTTCTTTGAGGAGCTTAAATCCAAGGTTTTTTTGATGTTGTTAAGGCTTTCCCTTTGGGATGTGAAGAATATCACTCTTGACACAACTTGCATTTAGAAGTGTTTATAGAAGGACATGTTTTGATTTGTTGTTTCTCTCTAATCCGGTCTTGTTCTTCCTGAATGTTCTTGACTGTAGATGTGGGATGTCTATGTGGAGCCTTGTTAGTCACTTTTTTGTGATAATGTTTTGTCACTTGGGTGATGACATGAAGGTTCTTGTGTTTCCTTCTTTAGTCTGATATGGATCTTGGAAGAACTATGGAAGATAGTTGAGAGAAAATTTTACTGCAGTAGGTGGTTGCAGGTGGTGCAGATCAGTGTGGATGTTCCTTGTAACTACATGGTTACATTTCTTTATGCAGAGTTTGGTGGACTTGGTATATCTGGATCATGTGTGATGGTGCTTTGGTTGCATTCATCTAGACAATACCCTTGTAGTGGGAGTACTTGGACATGTTTGGTCTTTTGACTGGTTGACACAAGGTGCTTGTTTGCTGCTGAGATGGGTGGTTTTATGATGGCATGAGTCTACTATTGGTTGTCATACCTTTGAGGTATGGGTGGTTGGATGTTTGAGCATGAGTTGTGGGTGTTGTTTTTCAGTCGTGTGGGTTTGATCAGTTGAATGGAGGGCAATCAATTTTATGGTTGTTGTTCTAACTGGTTGGTTTCTTGTCATGGAGAATGGTTCTTTTTTTGTGTTTGTGTGGTTCCTTGTTGTTTTCTTCTTTGTGGCCTTTGTCACCTAGAGGATCAATTGCTTTCATTCCTGAGACTGGTGCATATACACCTTGGCATGTTCCTGTGTTTGGAGCTGGTGCCTGATATGGTGGACATTTTGGATGTCATTGCAGAGGTCTTGATTGGAGCATGGAAGCATGGTTTTTTTCCTTGTTTGGATGTTTGGAGGAAGCCTGAATGTCTTCGGCAAGTGGGAGATTGTTGAGAATTTATGCCTCAACATTTTGTCTTGTTTCCCCTTTGGACTTGGTGTTTTCCTTCATAACTCTTGCCTTTACCGTGGTGGCTTTGACTGGTTTTGGCGGTTACCGCCATACTGTAGGTGATGGGTCAACTCACCATGGTAGTGTAGTGAGAACACCAGCAGTGGTCTTGGTGGTTACCGTAGGCAGTGGGTCCTCTCACTGTGGTAGCGTGGTGAGACCACCTGTGGTTGGGTCTGGTGGTTACCACCATACCGCACCTAGTCAAGTGACTGACCGTGGTGGCCATGGTAAGACCTCCAATGGCCTGGCTAGCGGTTACCGCCATACTGTGGCCAGTCAAGTGACTAACCATGGTGGTCGTGGTAAGACCGCCTATGGTTAGCCAAGATGACTTATCACCTTACCATGAGGTGTGTCGATCTGGGCTATGGTAGAGCAGTAGGAGCTTGGATGAGCTTGGGGAAAAGTTTGACCAAGTTGGACTCGATGGCAGTGTGACAGGTGAATGATAGGTTGGCATGTGGCAGTATTGACTACTTCTGGTTGGTCAAAGACAGTGGTGGGCTAGAGCTCAAAGTAGCTCAGATGGCTTACCACCATATCGTGAGGTGAAATGGTCAGGGCTATGGTAGTGCGGTAGATGGTGGGGTGAGCTCAGGCGAGCTCACCGCCATACTGTGACAGGTTTTGTTTAGCTCGGCAGTAACGAGGTATGAGTGTAGGTTGTGCTTGGAACTTGGTTGACCGAGTTCGACCATTTTGACTGATAGTCAGCAATGATAGATGAATGCATTGGTGACACATGGAAAGCCCTTTGAGATCCCATTGGCCAGAGAGTTATTTCCTGATTGCGATAGAGCTATATTATTGATGGAAGGTTAGCGGACGCGTCTAGGCCGAGTTAATGATTGTGTGGCTCGATGTAGTTGTATAAGTGATGCATGTTATCAAGGAATGGTTGGTGCTTGTAGCTGGATAATTTATTATCATGTTGACCGTTGCAAGTAGGGATGGGCTGAGCAAGTATGCACATGATGTAAGATTATAAATAATCTTGTGTGTAGTTCGAGACAGAAGATAAGCGATATCAAAGAGAGCCTGAGAGTGTTTGAGCTATTCAATACTAAACACTTTGACTCTCGGATCTGATAAGATGTGAACCTATGAGGCCAAGTGGCTGGTTTGGCCATGAGGCTAGCTATGATAGTCATTTGAGAGGAGTTGAAGGGAATCTACACGGTATATCATGAGATTGTAACTGTGTGATGATTCTATTTCTGTGTTGCCTATTTTCTTTCTCTAGATGAACAAGATGTAATATATTGAAGAGCATAGCTCTAGTTTTGTATTGTAACCATTGTAGTTACTGAATAATACAAGTGAGTTGAATGTTTTGGAGGTGAGGTTTTTTACTTGAAAAGGTTTTCCCCACGTATATTTGTTTTTTCATAGTTTTGTCTTTTATGGTTATTTTTTTGTGTTGAATATGTTATTTGTTTGCATCCACTTCTCTCAGAGGATCAATGGGGGATCAATTGTGTCTATTTCTGCTTTATGGCATGGTTGGTTGTTTCTTTGTTGTGATTTAGGATTGAAATCACTAAGGCACTATTTTCTTAGATGCATATCCTAATGACAGACTGAACTCTGTATCCCCAACAACCACAATCCTGTCAGTCTCCTCCACACTAGGCTTTACTAGAGGACTCGCACACTATAAAATGGTCTGGGTGAGTGAGCCAATTGACTTCATCATGTCCACCTCTACACTATCCTTAACAATGGAAGGAACAACGACATGCTCCACCATGGATTTTCCCAAGCCTCTCGGTGCCAATTGCGGATTACATTGTGCAACAGGTCTATCATGTGTGGAGCCTCCACTTCTACCTTGAAAGTCTAAGATGTCAAAATAGTTTGGCATTTTATTGAGGACAAACTCGCAGTAGAGTTTCCTCAAAAATTATTGCGGCACCTCATGGTTATTGCATGGAGGTTGGTCAAATACCATCCACCACAGCTCCCAAAATTTGTTTCTAATTAAATCATGGTGGCACCAATGGATGGGGAACCTCCTGCATCCATGGGACAAAGGTTCATTGGTTTTTGGGTCTTTAAATAGGGCACAAAACTCAGCTTTGCTAATTTTTAGTTTTTTGACATCTACATATGACAAACCATTAGCGTAAAATTGCCTCATCTCAACTCTCTTAGTTGACCAAAAATTCATTTGCTCACTCATTTTTCCTACATGAGTTAAAATTGACTTCAATGATTCAGCAATCCCTCTCCTATAAGGGTGGGTTTCGACGTGCTCCGTTAATCTTGCAATTAATTGTTGAATGTCTCTTTTATTTTTTTCAATTTGATTTTGAATATTTTCTTGTGTTCCTTGAGGATGCCTATGAATTGATGGAGGGGTTTTGGGTTGTTCTTGTATAGGAGGCTCTTGATGAGGGGGTGATTGTGAATTCTCAATGTTTTGAGGTAGAGATTCATTCCCTGAGAATTAGAACAAAGTTTTATTATAAAAATATATTTAAAGTTGCATTCCAAATCAAATTTGAAATAAATATAATAAAAATACACACCTCTTTGCAATCTTCGACCTCTCTGATGTGTTGACGACATCCTCATGGAAAATGAAAAGCTAAGGATGCAAATAATGGAGGACATTTGGCGAGCGCGAGTTGCAGACCTAAAATATTCCTTCTCAAGCCATGGGTTGAAGACAAAATGAGGGTTCCAAACCCGACTTTTTCATTTTATGTCTAGAAAGACATTTGGCGTGCACCAAATGGCCTTTTAGTCATTTGGTGTGTGCCAAAGGCCTTATTTTGGGGTTTTTTTTATCATTTTTTGAATTTGGCACCTAAACTGTGTCACAGATTGGTGCACTTACCCAAATTAAACCCTAATTACCTATTTCAACCCCCCAAACCCTTTTTTTACCTAATAAACCCTCCTAGGTTGAAATTAGGAGCTCTCGGTAACATCTCAACTATAATCGAGGGTCCTATAAGTTTAATTTTGCATTCCCTACACATCTAAACTGAAATAAAACATTTTCATGAGCTTGACCCGAAAAATGATTTTTCTAGCCAACCTCTCGAGTGAGCAGCCTAGCATCGTACTATCTTTTTGCTGACCACTAGGGCACACTGGGGCATACAAAAAAATTTAAATCTTGATCTTAACATAGAATTCTTTGAAATGAGGCAACCACTACTTTGTCTCAAAAAGGTGCAAAATGTAGACATGTAAAAATGACCTAACACTTATCACACATTTTGAATGAAATTTTCTCATCACGGAATCATTATCATTTAATATCACTGCATTTCACAATATTTACATCAAAAACCTTAGTTTTCTCTATTAATTAAATAATCTTTAAATTATTTAATTAATTTACTATTTCATCATTTATCTAATCTTTATTCTTCTCGATTAATTAAATAACATCAATTATTTAATTATGTCGCTAATTTACACGATTCCCCTAAATCAATTAAATTATTATCACTTAATAGTTTAATTAAATCATTTTTCCCTAAACTTGAATAATTAAATAAATCATTCAAACATCATTCAAAAAGTTCAAAACAAACATATACAACTTTTTTTGTGAAATTCAAACATGACTTGCACATTCAACTCAAAAAGATTAATTAATTAATTCAATTAATTAATTACCTTCACCCCCTTTTGTGATTGAGAAAATTACAATTCATCTATTGCTCACTCTAGTTGGCTAACTGATTCATCTATTTCCCAACTAATCCATCTATTCTTCAATCCCACTGAAAGCTCAACTTGATTTCCTCAATTCCATTGATTAGGCAATCTATTTCATTTGATTGATCAATTAGCATCCTTATTTGATTCAATCATAGAAGATAACTGAGAAATCTAGTTCTTCTCAACACCTTTCAACCATTTATATTGATTCAACATTGTTTAATCTTGTGTGTTCATCTAAAAAAATGAAATCTGTATAACAATCCTCTTCATCCTCAAAAATGATAAGAGAATTGACATCTTTTGTGCAATGAAGTAATGTTGAATTGAAAATTGATTTATTAAAATCTTTTACACACAAATTTGATCACCAATTAACACGCATTGAAGCTTTTTCAAACACATAATGGAGGCTTCACATCGATACAACGCAATTCAAGATCATTGTGGATACACTTCAACATGAGATGGGTAACAATATTAGTCAATTGATTTCATTGTATGCTTCTTGTTTGCACTATTTTATTTCATTGAATCCTATAATTTATATTGTTCATTTCATGAATAATGGGTATGGAATCGTAATCTTTCTTTGAATTTAAGATTTTTTTAATTTATTCATGTTGATTTCCACATTCTTCTTGATTTCCCCCTTACACACTTTTATATTGAACAACATGATCAATACTAAAGTTGTTGAAAAATGGCCTACAATGAAAGGTTGGAATGGGGAATAAGATCAAGTTTTGGGATGATTTCTAAATAGATTTTATCCTTCTTTATTCTCATAACATTTTTTCTCAGATGAGTTAGCCTCTTTCAAACCTTTTTGGGATTTTCTTGGAAGTATATGTTATTAAAGATGGTATTAACACTAATGGAGGAAATTTAAGGATTATTTTAAGGAGGAACTCCCTATATTGGGTGATTGATGAGAATTAAAAGTGTCTTAATTCTTTCCATTTAATTCATCATAATTGGGATGATCAATTTATTGAGGCTCCTCATCCTATAGGGAGCTATGTGTGGTTTCTTCTAAAAACTCCTTACTCCTTGATCTACCTAGACCTAGTTCTATTTAGAAGATTAATTAAAACCACATTAATTTCCAAATGTAATTTATTCTCATGGATTATAGCATATAATAGGATCCTAACTAAAGGTAACATTTTAAAAAGAGGTTTTCATTCCCTAACAAGTTGCATTTATGCTTAACTCATGGGGAAAATGTCAACCATATCTCCTTTGTTATACATTCTCTAGGAAAATATAGGAAACCATCTTTACTACATTTGAGATAAGTTGGGTAATGATTGAGTGGATCAACACTTTCTTGGATTGTTGTAATTTCAATTCCCCATTCAAGAACCTTATCTTGAGAAACTTATAGCAACAAACCTTCCCCCATTTTTCCTAGTACATTTCAAAATAAAAGAACAATAGGATATTTTGGGAGGTTAAAAATAATATTGGGGAAGTGCTCCAATTTATTTGTTGTGCTACTCATGAAAATGTAACTATTGCTAAAATTAATAAACCAAAATTATACCTTTTGATCATGAATTTAGAATTATTCTCAATTAATTTATTACCAAATATTTCTTTCACATTGACTTCGAAAAATATATTTTTAAGAAATAAATGAGGTGGAAGTGTCCCCCTCTTGGATGGGCCAGATTAAATTTTGATGGTTCTTTGAAGAGAAATCCAAGGTTGGAAAGAGTGGGGCTATTATCAAAAATGAAAAATGTGATATGATTGAAAGCTACGTGTATACACTTAAAAATGGTCACATTATAATAAGTCTGGTAATTAATTAAATACAAGTTATTTAATTAAAATCTCTAATTCAATCTGCATATGAATGAATTTAAATAATTTATTTATATTATTATTTTTCTACATTCTTCTATCTTAATTAAATAAGTTTAGTTACTTATTTAATTTAATCACTTTTTTATTTCTTCTTAATTAATTAAATAAGTTTTACAATTTATTTAATTTAATTATCACATTGCTTTTTTTTTAATAAAGTAAATATTCTCCTTTTTCTAAAATCATAAAATCCACATTGCTTTTTTTTTTCCAAAATCATAAAATCACTTTTAAATCTTCTAAAAAATTCCATGTCACTTATAATTAAATATTTTAATATTTAATTAGAATCTTCTTATCCACATTTCACACATAATTAAATATTTTTAATATTTAATTAGAAGTTTCCAAAAACCACATGTCACATGAAATTAAATAATTTTATTATTTAATTGATGAATTATTTTCAACTACCAAAACAAACTCATAACTAAAGATGACAAATGATAAGTTGTCTCTATTATTGAGTGAATTTTTTTTTTTGAGAAGGAAACATCTTCCTTCTTTTTCTCTAGCCTCCATCTTTCTCTCCAACTTCTCCATCTCTCACCATTCATCTTACCAAACTAAATCTCAACCGTTGATCTTTGCCAACTAAGATTTTTCCTCCAAAATTCTATAAATAGGACCTCTTTATGCTTTGATAATCTAGGAACTATTTGCATAATGTGATAAATATAGCATGACATTCTAGCATTCTAGCATCATAGCATAGCATCTTAGTTTTTTTCATCTTAGCATAAATAATCATGGTAGAATAACTTGTATAATATATTCTTAGTTTCATTATCATAGTTTCATTATCTTAGCATCATATCTTAGCATAAATTTATCTCGCATCATTTAGCATAACAATACATTTTTCATATCATCTCATTCTCTAGCTATTGAGATTCTGCTTATACAATCTGAGAGCAAGCAGCTTAAAATGAATCCTTGGAGATAGAGGACAATGGGATGGTTTTGAAGAATTTGTTGGGTTTGAAGTTTATTTAGTTTTAAATTAGATTCTTTGATATAATGTTTCATTGGTGTGTTTTTTAACTTATTTGTTGTTTCCACATATTTAAACACACATTTTTTGCACCCATCATGGGGTTCTTGCCCCATTTTTAATATTTTATTATAGGTTTTCTAGTAGATCACGTCTGGAGATGTGGATTACTATACACAACACTCATTCTAGTGAATTTCAAGACTATTTTGGTGCATCTGATAGTTCTTATAGCGCATTTGAAGAATGTTCCAATGCATATGACTGATTCTCTAGTGCATGTGATTGATTTTGTAGTGTATTTTACTATTTTTGTAGCACATATGATCTATGTTCTAGCGCATTTGTAATTTTTATAATCTGCTATCTGGATCTGACGCGGCTGTGGCTAGTGTTTTTATTGTTGTTTCTGGATTAAAATGAACCAGTCATAGGGTAGCCATTTGAATTAAAATACACCAATCCTAGGGTAGTCATCATACATTTCTATCTCGGTTAAAATGAACATCATGTATTTTGTGAAGCAATATCTTCACATAGAATAGAAAATTATCATTTGGGATTTAAAACTTAACATTGTTTGTTTTGATTGGATGGTGATAGGCCTATGCTCTCCCCTTTATTGGGTGATAAAAATTCCAAACTCATATTTTCATTTCATGCAATTTCTTTATTTATTAAATCATTTTTAGAAGGCCTTTCGTACTGGGAAAAAGTACTCACCCTACGGGAACAACCTAAGTGGGAACAACTAAAGCCATGTTTTCCAGCCCACTATAGTCAAAAGTGAGATGTTGATGAAAATCCACTTGAAAATAGCATGTATATGATATTCATCCCCAAAGCCTTTTTTCTAAGGTAGGGAGACCTCTTGAGGGATCTTATCATTTTCGCACTGAACGGAAATCCTTATTAAACACCTTAAGCATAGTGGCCAACTTGTCAGTTTGCGAACATCCTAACATTCATAGTGCAAGGAGAGGGAAGAATCTAACTCCAAGATAATGACCATATAACTACCAAGTATCCCTGGCCATTGCATTCCACTTTGGTTAAGACTTGGAAAAGACAAAAACACGAGCACCCTCTAAGGGGTGACAAGTCTATGTGAGTTGACGTAGTTGTAAGATGTGGGTTTTGGTGTTAACGATGACCTTTTGACCTTAAGAGCTAGTATTTTTGAAGTTTTTTCTTGTTCAAATACCAGTGAAAATAAAAAATAATCATGCTCGATTCTTGAACATACACTCAATGTTGTAGATTCTAGGACTTAAAAACAATTGTTTTACAACTAATTTTTGTGTTTTCAAAACCTTAATTTAGATAAGATCATCCAAAAAACACAAGAATTTGACAAACCAAACTGTGACATTTATATTGATCCTCTTATGTTAAGGGATTTGAAATCAACAACATTTTTCAAGAAATCCCTTGCTAAAAGAATCAAGAAACCAAAGAAGCAACTTAGTTACAAGAAACTTTTGAAAAGGAGATGCTTCTTGTACCAAAGTAGGAAGGTCTTTCTTGACTATCGGATTTTCATCCATAGATATCATGACTTTGATAGAGGATTTACTAACGATTTTTATTTAGAGATTTTATATTCACAAGCTTATTATCAATGAAGAGCTCTTTCACAAAGGCATAATCATAGTCAACCCATTCATCATTCTTACATTCCATAATGAGAAATACAGTACTCCAACCATCCAAATCAGTTGCTACAATAGAGAAAAACTTGAAAACATTAGGATTTTTGCAAAAAGTCATCACTTTTTTTAAACTAAGATCAAAACATCTTAAAGTGCATCAATATCAAATCAATTTCTGATTTTCAGTTTAACTTCCATAACAGGATCTATCATCCTTCATCCAAGGAAAAAAAATCTGAAAATTAGAAATTCCTTAGTCATATCAATAGGATCCATCATCCTATTTTGCTAAGGAATCAAAAAATTGCACTCCCATTTGTGATCTAAGTTTAGTAAAACTTTGATACAAGCATATGTTTGTTTTTACAAGGTCCTGAAAATAAAGACAAGAAGACAAAAGAGAGAACCCATTTTGCAACATGGGTGATAGGGAAGAAAATCATTTTCATAGGCTTCATACAAATGGAAATAGTTCAAATGCTGAAATAACTGATGAAATGCTTAAAGAATCTTAACAAGATCCATATTTTTACATAGCTATGGAAAACATCTTAGAGCGAAATAAAGAAAGATACTTTATTTTAATGGAAAACCAAGGTGCGAAATTTCCCTCTGACTATGATATAGAGAAAATCAAACAAGATCCTGAAAAGAATGAAACTTCCTTACACGATCTTAGTGCTCTTACCCAAAAAATAAGATCACGACAAGGGAAAATCAAATAAATGCAAGGGGGCACAACAAAGAAGTATGCTTTGGAGGATATTTGTCCATATCCTTTTGATAAACACCTCAACATAATCCTATTTCCAAAACATTGTGAAATTACAAAATTTGATAGACATAATGGGAAAACGGATCCCATCGACCACGTGAGGGAATTTAGAAACATGATCCTTGAATTTTCACACAAGGACACATACTTGATGAGATTTTTCCCATGAAGTTTGGGTGGGAAATCCATGGAGTGGCTTTCTAAAATCACTCCACCCATCAAGACATTTGAGGATTTGATCAAAAAAATTATATCCCAATAGTCCTACAACATTCAACATAAAATAAATATGCTTGATCTATGTAGAGAAAATAAAAATACTAGAGAATCCTTCATCACATTCCTACAAAGTTGGAGAAGATTATTCGCATAATATTCTTGTCTAGTTCTCAAAAAGGAAAATATGGATATCTTTATTGACAGTCTTAATCAGGAAATGAATTGTAGGATCAACCTTCATTCTCCTCCACATTTTGAGACATTGATTGAGAATGCACGATCACTATTGAAGGAGCCTTAGTCAAGAGAGGAGTGATAAAACTTGAAAAAGATAGTCCAAACTAGTTCAATCATAACAACAACAATGACAAATCAAGATTTTGGAATAGAAACAAGAATGTTGTCAATGATGGTGTGGTAGATGCAAATAATGTGACAACAAAACCATCCATCTTCAATATATCAATTACCTCATGCAATAACACCAATCAAGGAAATTCAACCAATCAAGTAAATAGAAACACCAATCAAGGAAATTTGACCGATTAGAACAATAGCAATAATCCTGGTAACTTCAACAATAATCTTGGCAAAACTCAAAATGAAAATCCACCCAAGTCACAATTTTTTCAAATCGACGAAGTTTCACTCCTTTGAGTCAATCTCTTGAGTCATCTTTCAAGGAGCTTATGGATAAAAATTCCATCACTTTACCACCTCAAAGAGATTATGAGCCACGAGTCAAACTACCATCATGGAATGGGCTGTAATATTGTGACTACCATAGATACAAGGGACATAGGAAAAATAATTGTCAAGGATTGAAAAACTTATTCCAAGATTTGATAGAAAATGACACAATAACAATCGAGGGACATCATGCCAATGAAGATCATCAAGCATTTAAGAACCCTCTTTTAAATTATCAGAAAGGAGAATCTTCAAATGACAAAGGAAAAAGTGCAAACCATGTCCAAGATACCATAATCAACCACATTTACATGGACGACCATAGGGTTGATGTTATCAAGGTCAAGGAAAAGCAAGAATATCAGCAAGTCAATGCAAAAATGAGGAGACAAGCTAAAGTTGTCTTAATAGGGAGTTCATCCAAAACAATTGTCCCTCCCCCAAGTCAATATAATTTAGTCGATCAATTGCAGAAAACATCTGCCCAAATCTCTATCTTAGAGCTTCTCAAGATATCCCCAACACATAATAAAATTTTAGAGAAGGCTCTCATTAACACAACTGTATCCACTAATTTGGATATTAACAAATTTCAAGCCATGGAGGGACACTTGTCCTCACCCACTTGCCTATCATTTTCTGAAAAAGATGATATCTCCATGTCTCATCAACACAACTCCTCACTTTATCTAGAGGTCGTGATCCATAAAAAATGAATTGGATGTGTCTTAATATATGGAGGAGTCGGCTTGAATATTTGTACTTTAAAGTTGGTCCATGCCTTGGTATTTTATGAAGATTCTATTGATCCAAGAAGGAAGATAACAATTAAAGCATATGATGATGAAGAGCGAGCTTCCAAGGATCTTATCATGTTGCCTATCAGAGTGGGACCTATTTTGAAAAATATTTTTTGTCAAGTTTTGGATCGAGAGCTTTCTTAAAACATACTTTTGGGTCGTCCTTGGATCCATGAGATGCAGTAAATACCATCAACATACCATTAATGTCTTAAATTTCCCTATGACAGACAGGAGATAACTATAATAGCAGATCACAACAATAGCCAAAAAATTTCATATCTCACAGTAGCCTAGGACACTTTTGCACCACATAATAGAGAGTCTCTTTTTGTTTCCCTGTCAAATCATAATGACCAATCAAAAGAGTTGATAAAGACATTTAGAAAAAAAATTGCAATATCAAGACAAAGGGGTGGGAGAATATTCATTATGTCTCTCTAACTTACCTATCTCTCCAAGATCATATGGTCAACCCACAATATCCAAACAAGTAGTTAAAATAGCCTCCACATCAAGAGCACATTCTTCAGTACCCATCACAAAGTTTGACGATTTTTTTATCAAAGCTAATACTCATGAAAATGAAGCCAAAGATGGAGACATTCTCAAGTGGCTATATAAGGATGAATATGAACTTGTTTACATATCAAATTTCCTATAGAACAATATAGTAAAGGCTATACTATAATGCAAAGGCTGGGTTATGAAGGAACTGGTCCCCTAAGTAAAAGAAAGGAAGGAATTTTAGAGCCCATTCAGCTGACAATAACACATCCAAAGGATAAAATAGGACTTGGGTATGGTGAAGATACAAAAGAAGCATTTTTAAAGAAAACTTAGGAACAAGCAACTTTAAAGAAATAGCCTCAACGGTTCAAATATTACAGGATAAATCCAACATTGATTCAAGTGAATATGAATGGGATACAATTTATGATGATGAATTTTGGAGAGATAAAAAGGTTGATGTCATACACAAATATACACCCATACTTATGCAAGGAGAAAGTTCAAGGACTCAACTGCTTGACTATGTACTTCAATCTGACCATGACTCGAGCGAGGACAATTCGGTTCAAAATGAGATTAATAATCAATAAGAGGATACCATCATAGAACTTCCCTATAGTGAGAATGATAACTGTGCCTATGCCATGACCTTAATAGCCCTTGACCTCACTCAACCAGATGATCCTTTGCCTTTAATCCATCTTGAGCTTATTGATTGGGATCAAACTGAACCTATTGATATCCATATATTCCACGATGATGAAGCCATTGTAAATTTCCTTTTCTCTTCCAATCCTGAAACAGGTTCCACCAATGAATCTCATGATCAATATTTCAATCAGGAGAGTTCCAAGTTTCTTAGCTACAAAATCAATAATATAAAAGATCGATCTAAAGGTGAAAATTGAAAAATGGTAGTGTTAGATCATTAAAAATGAAAAATAAAGAGAATATTTCATGATGAAAACCTTTCAAAGGCACTGAAGGATGAGAAACTTGACACTCTCCCAGAACACTACCAAGAGAGATCTTTTATTTTGATCAAGACAACAGAAGCAATCAACTTGTTGCTTCATTAATAGAGGAAGAGATACCAAAGTTCACAAAATTTTTGAAATCCAATCAAATCAAATTTTCTTGGTCATATGTGGATATGCCTGGACTGGATCCTAATCTCATCATACATCATTTGTCTATAATGTCGAGGGAAAAACGAATAAATAAAAAACTTAGAAAGATGCATCCGCATGTCACATTATTGGTCAAAGAGGAATTGAAGAAACTATTGGATGTAGGGTTCATTTGGTAAATTGACTATGAAAAATGGATCTCTAACATTATACAGGTATCAAAACTAGATGGGCATATCAAAATTTGTAAATATTTTTAGGATCTAAATAAGGCATGTTCGAAATATGTTTTTCCTCTACCTAGCACTGACACAATTGTGGACCTGACACTTGGAAACACCATGTTTTCACATATGGATGGATTCTCAGGATATAACCAGATCAAGATTGCACCTAAGGATCAAGATAGGACTATTTTGACATGTCCCTGGGATACCTATTGTTGGAATGTGATTCCATTTGGACTCAAAAATGCAAGTGCGACCTATCAATGAGCTATGACCACTATTTTTCATGACATGATGTACACTTTCATAGAAGATAATGTAGATGATCTATTAGAAAAATATTATATGAGGGAGGGACATTTGAAAATCTTATCTAAAATCTTTTTTAGAATGGGGAAATTTAAGGTTAGACTCAATCGAAAGAAGTGTGTCTTTAGGGTTAAATTTGGAAAGATCTTAGGATATATTTTTTTAGAAAAGGGAATAGAGGTAGATCCAAAAAAAATTAAATCCATCATGGAGATTCCACCACCAAGAAATATTAGTCAGCTTCATTCATTACAGGGATGACTACAATCTATCAGAAGGTTCATCACACAATTTGTAGACAAGAGTTTTCCTTTCACGTGTCTTTTGCACAAAAATATTCCTTTCAAATAGGAAGAAAAGTGTGAAGCAATGTTCAATCAAATCAAGAAATATCTAATGAGTCCACCAGTTTTGGTTCCACTAGTACCAGGAGAGCCCCTCATACTTTACATTTCAGCCACAAAAGTACCCTTGGGGGCATTGTTGGCATAAGAGGATAAAAAAAGAAAAGAACGAGCTATATATTACATTAGCAAGACCTTGACAAGTCATGAGCTCAAATACACTTTTATTGAAAAGGATTGTTTAGCAGTAGTGTTTGCTTCCCAAAAATTTTGGCACTATATGTTAGCCCACACAGTTAAACTTATGACCAAAGTTGATCCATTAAAGTACCTCTTGAACAAATCTACCTTAATGGGTGGGCTAGCCAAATGGGTAATGATCTTAAGTGAGCTTGATATCCACTATGTAGATCGAAAATCCATCAAAGTACAAGTCATAGTAGATCAGCTGGTTGAAGCACCCTTACAAGTAGATCATCTAATGCATATTGAATTTCTTAATGCAGATGTTTTCACAACAACAACAAAGTAGTCATGAACACTATATTTTGATGGATCCTATACACAACATGGATCAGGGGTAGGAATTTTATTTGTCACACCTTAGGGGCATACTATTCCAAAATCCTATAGGTTAATGTTTTCTTGTACCAATAACATATCCAAATATGAAGCACTATTTACTAGAATGAGAGTAGCATTGGAATGGAGAATCACAGAGCTGCAAGTCTATGGTGATTCACAAATTGTCATTAACCAAATCAATGATGATTATAAAACCAAGGATGACAAGATGATACCCTATAAGAGAATGGTTGATGATTTTAAGAAAAAAAAATTTGAAATCAAGTTCACATAGATTCTAAGAATTGACAACAAAGTTGCAAATGCCATGGCTACAATTGCTTCACTACTACAATTATCAAAAAATAAAACTCTATATGAATTCATGGTGGAAAAATTGTTTACCCCTACATATGATAATCTTGAGACCCAAATCATCTATCATCTGGTTGGTTTTGATTCCCCTTTATATGGAAAGATCTATACCTACTTGAAAGATAATATCTTACCCTCAGATTTTTCCCAGAATCAAAAGAGAAACTTTATACACCAATCTTCTCAATATGCCTTAATTGTTGACACCCTTTACTGATGTGGTCTTGATGTTACACTTCTTAGATGTCTTGAATGTGATGAATCCAAAAAATCCTTACACAAAGTTCATGGAGGTATTTGTCGAGCACATTCAAGTGGATTGACCTTAGCTAAGAAACTTGTCAGAATGGGTTATTATTGGCCAACTATGGAAAGGGAATATTTTATCTTTGTGAATAAATTCCCAAAGTGTCAGATCCATGGGAACCTTATACATGCACCTGCACAAGATTTGCATCCTTTCACTACAACATGGCCCTTTCCTTAGTGGGGACTTGATCTTGTTGGAAAAATTCATCCTTCTTCATCCAATGGACACAAGTTTATAATCATAGCTACAAAATATTTTACCAAGTGGATTGAACTTGTCCCTTTGACAACAGTAACTGGCAAGAAAATTTCATCCTTCATCTTGAATTACATCATATGTCGATATGGCATTCCCAGCTCCATTATCATTGATAATGGGAGACCTTTTAAGAATCAAGATGTTGATGAAATTTGTGAAAGATTCCACATCCAACACAGGTTCTCTACACCTTATTATCCACAAGGACATTTCCAAGAAGAGGTTTCAAATAAAACAATACTGAAGATCTTGAAGAAGACGGTAAATGGTGTTGATTGTGATTAGCATGTTCAGTTGAATCTAGCTTTGTGGGCCTATTGAACTAGAATTTGCACACCAACATGAGCCACCCCATATGCCTTGGTATATGGAGCTGAAGTGATCTTTCCATTAGAAGTTGAAATATCCTCCCTTAGAGTCTCACTAAAGGGACTCATAACTGATGAATAATGCAGAGTTTCCCGACTGCAAGAATTGGAACTGCTAGATGAGAGACAACAATGTGCAGTTGATCACTTGAAGGGTTATCAACAACTCATGGCCCATAGCTACAATCACAAAGTCAAACCATGAACATTTCAAGTGGGTGACCTGGTCCTGAAGGAAAACCCCCACAATCAACAAGATAGGGAGAAGAAAGGAAAGTTTGAACCAAATTGGCTTGGATCATTTGTCATTGTTGCAATATATGGTTTTGGAGCTTATCAACTATCTACACCTGAAGGGGACCTATTTGAAGATCCAATCAATAGAATTGATCTTAAAAAGTTATATTTCTAAACAAACAACATCAAAAGTCTTGAAAAAATCCATAAAAATTAGAAAAATTCCTTAAAAAATCCATAAAAATCAGAAAAAGGTCTTGAAAAAAATCCATAAAAATAAAAAAAAGTCCTAGAAAAATCCATAAAAAATCAGAAAGAAGTCCTGAAAAAATCCATAAAATCAGAAAAAGTCTTGCAAAAATTCATAAAAATCAAAACAAGTCCTACAAAAATCCATAAAAAATCAGAAAAGGTCCTAAAGAAATCCATAAAAAATAGATAATGTCTTGAAAAAATGGTTGCCCTGATGAAAACTTGGAAAACACGCATCTTGGTAACAACAAAAAAAATATCTGAAAATCTGAAAAATGTGTAATAAAAAAAATAGTGAAAACCTGACAATTAGACGCTATTTGTGAACAAGTTGGATCTTCCATCTATTATTTCATGTCCTTCATTGTATCAGCATAACCATCCTATCAGCATCATATATATCCATCATTTGTGCATCATAGAGCCAATCATCTTTCATCATGGTTTGGTGAACTTTGTACATATCCATAATAATCAGTTATGTCTAACTGGGAGAAAAATACAAACTCAATGGGGGCAATTGAATTTTGAGCTATCACAATAGAAAAATGGAACTACATCAAATGCATCAAACAAAGCAAAAACACCATGATAGGACAACATTTGGCAATCAATCATACATGATCAAAACACTCATCAGAAAGCATAACCTTAGGTTTTCAAATCAAAATGGATGATCTAATCTAAATAACGATTCAAATACCTTAAGCAAAGGCGGAGTTGTTGTTTTATGGATTTTTATTATAATACCTTTGGAGCAACTCCATGATGTTTGAGACTAGGGAAGCAAAGAAGAAGTATGATTTTTCTTTATCTGTTGTCTATAAGTTTATCATTATTACTGTGCAAATTTTTCGTGGGACGTTCTCTACAACGTATCATTGATGATATTTCAGAATTTGCATAGGAAAAGGGTTAAATTTTTTCTATTTATGAAAGCAATACTCAGGTCATCTTAGTTCAATTATACTTAGATTCTTGTATTACCTTGCTATATCAAAAATCATGAAAGTTGTACTCAGGTCATCATCGGTGTGAATATCCCCTTTGATGCTTATACTAACTTCCAACATTTCAAAATGTTCAACGATTATAAAAAAGCATAAAATATATCTTAGAATGATAATTTTGCATGGTTAATATAGATTGCATTTATTTTAGTTTTGCATATGCATTATAGATTTTCCAACGTTGGCGAAACATCAAAGATAACATATCTCTCTAACAAAGGATTGAGTACATTTGACATTTCCAGAAACAACATCATCTATTTCAAGTGCATTATCATTTTCATATCATAAATCCACTTAATTTTCATTATCATTATTCATTCGCTTAAGTTGCATTCCCATTTCCATATCATATCAGACATTAAATGTGTGTTATCATTTTTCATATCATGTCATTTATTTAGATTACATTTTCATATCATCCATAAATTTAGAGACATAATCATTTTCAATCACATTGTCATTTTTACATCATATCATCATCATAAATCCATGCATTATATTATATATGTAAGCATCAAAAAAATACACATTACATTCCATATCATTTGCATCCATCTCATATAGCATTAAAACATCATTCACATGACATAAACACATCGTAATCATTGCATAACATAGTGTAGCAGAAATTACATGCATACATCATAGAAATCCATCATATAAACATCAATCATACATACATCCATCGTAAATGCATCCATCATAGAGAAACATGTAGACAATGCATAGATCGACAATATTCGTTGCATCTCATAATATCAAAAATCAATGTCAAATGTACAAGAATATCAAAACAAGGAGAGATATAACATCATAATGTGACAACGCGGTGGTATTTTGTCAAAGGTGTGCCAAAGCTGGGCATCTTATTTCTGATTGCAAATCTTTCGTCAATCGGGAGTCTAAGGATGTGTTAACCCCATGATTCCAGCTATGGATTCCTCGAGGCCTTCAGGTGCCTCTGAGCTTGTCCCCCCTGAGACTATTCGGCCACTTTTTCTTTCTCTATGACCACCATCCCCTGCTCTTCCTCACCTTGTTTCGAACCCTTGTGTCTCTCCATTGCTAGAAACCTTACCTCAGGAGGTCTCCTTGGTTCAGGATCCCAGATCCTCGACTGTTGTTACCTTTCCTGTGGGGGCTTCTGATGGGATCTTTGGCCCTGGTTATTTGGTTGTTGATCCTCTGTCATTGATTGTCATTCAGGGGACCTATGGGGATTCGGTTGAAGAGGGAAAATTTTGGGAGGAAGAGTGTTCTAGCATAATTGAAGAGTCCACTGAAAACTTGGGAAGCTTAAAACTGGAGAAGATTGAGGATGAAGGGATTTGGACTATGCCTAAGAAGAAGGGTAGGAAGAAGAAGGCAGATGTTGGAGGGGATTCCAAACCTGGGAGACCCTCTTAGAGATCCACCAGAACGCATGAAACAACAAATGAGATTTCTCTGGGAAAGCAAAGGACATTGGATGTGTCCTCAAAAAAAGGTCAGAAATGATGATTTTGTCTTGGAATGTTTGGGGGCTTAATAGTTCACATAAACAATGTGCCTTGAAGAACTATATAGTGGACTCTAAGATTGATGTTTGTCTCCTTCAAGAAACTAAGATGTTGATGATTAATTTTGACAAAGTTGCTAGTTTTTTTTGGCTTAATGCTTCCTATATTCACAGTGATGTTGAGGGAGCTTCGGGTGGTTTGATTGTGCTTTGGAATCCTTCCTATTTATAGGGTTCTGAATTATTTGATTGTAAAAATAGCATAGGGAGTTCATTCTTTGTTGGCGGATTAGAGTGGGCTATAATAAATATTTATGCTCCTAATCAGAGGAACTTGAGGAATATTCTCTGGAATAATATTGTGGCTAAGATTAATATGAATAAGGAAGGCCAGTGGCTTGTTGCTGGAGATTTCAACTCTCCCCTGTTACCATCTAAAAAAAGTGGGGGCCTACTGGATTACACTAACAGCTTGACGGAACTGGAAAAATTTATGTGTTCTTCGGGGTTAATAGATATTGAACTTTTGGGCTAGCATTTCACCTGATCTAATAGAAGGGCTGGTGGTGATCTGATTCAGGTTAGGCTTGGCCGCTTCCTCTGTTCTCCCCACTAGACTAATGCCTTAGACGCCAACCTGGTTACTCTAACTAGGATGGTATCAGACCACAATCCTCTTCTGCTGACCACTAATATCCGTCCTTCTAGTGGTCCCTATCCTTTTCATTTTGAAATAATGTGGAACTCTCACCCCGATTTCAAAAAGAAAATTCCTGAATGGTGGAATATTCCTGTCCAAGGTTCCTCTATGTTTAGGCTCTATTATAAACTCAAACATATTAAATTGATGGTCAAAGGTTGGAACAAGAATGTGTTTGGGGATGTTTTTCAAAGGAAAAATAGCTTGAGGGGAGGTTGAGGGCCTTGCAGAAGAATATGGATGAGGGTGATGTCAGTCAGTGGACTAACGATCACGAAAAGGATGCTAGAATGGAATGGGAAAAGGTTTTAAAAAATGAAGAGGTCTTCTGGAAGCAAAAATCTAGGGTCCAATGGTTGAAGGAAGGAGATAGGAACACATCCTTTTTTCATGTTTCTGCCATCAAACATCAAAAAAGGAATCAAATTTCAAAATTGATAAGTGCCTTTGGGGAGGTGATATCTAATCAAGCTCATATTAAGTCCCATGCGGTTAATTATTTCAAGGAGGCTTTTTCAGCCCCTACTGGAGAGCCTAACATGGTGCTGGATAGTAAGATCCTCCAGCATCTCCCTACTTCCATCTCTCTCGAGGACAACTTGGGTATTCTTAGGAGTGTTTCCATGGAAGAGGTTTGGTTGGCTACTTTAAGCATGGGAGCCTTCAAAGCTCCAGGTCCTGACGGGTTTCCTCCTGCATCCTTTCAAATCTTCTGGGATATTGTGGGCTGGGACCTTGTGCTTGCAGCTAGGGACTTCTTTATATCTGGTAAGATTCTTAAACAAATGAATCACACTTTCATTGCCCTTATACCCAAGATTAGAGAGCCTCTCTCAATGTCTGACTTTTGACACATTAGTCTTTGTAACACCTTCTATAATATCATTTCTAAAATCCTTGTTAACCAGATCAAACCTCTGCTTGATAAAATTATAAGTCACACTCAATTGGGGTTTGTCCTGAGGTGACACATTATTGATGCTTCTTTGACTACCCATGAACTACTCCACTCCATGGATAGATGTAATAATGTGGGGATGGCGCTTAAGCTTGAAATTTCCAAAGCTTATGATAAGGTTCTATGGGAATTCATTTCAAAGGTCCTGGCTAAGTTTGGCTTTAATAGTTTGATCATTAAGCTCATTATGGAGTGTGTTTGTACAGTAAAGTTCTCGGTTATGGTGAATGGATTCCCCTGTGGTTTCTTCTCTACTGGAAGAGGGCTAAGATAGGGAGACCCTCTCTCCCCCTACCTCTTTATTATGATTTCCAATGTGCTTAGTAGGAATTTTACGAGTCTGTTGTCGGAGGGCTCCATATCTGGTGTTAGAGTGGCTACTTCTCTTTGTCCGATTATTGTGCAACAATTTGTGGATGACACATTTCTATTTGGGAAGGCCTTTGTTGTGGAAGCTAGGAAGTGGAATGTTTGCCTTAACAGTTATGCCTCTTGCTTTGGTCAATGCATCAACTACAATAAGAGCAAGATTTACTTCTTTAATTGCATGCCAAATTTGGAAAATAGGGTGACTGCGATTCTAGGGTGTGTTGGGGATTCCCTCCCGTTGATTTACCTTGGGCTCCCACTAACGGTTAAGGAGGTTCAACCAGAGTTCTGAAATTCTATCCTGGAGAGGATCCAAAGGAAGTTGGCTGGATGGAAGGGTTCTTTACTTAGTCATGCAGGGAAACTCCAACTTCTTACTGCGGCTATACAAGGTATTCCCACCTACTTTCTAGCTATTTTTAAGATGCCCTTGTATATTGCGCAAAATCTAGAAATAATTCAAAGGAATTTCCTTTGGTCCGGTACTAAGGAAAAAAAGAAGATTGCTTTGGTAAAATGGGAAAGGGTTTGCCAGGCTAAAAATTGTGGTGGGCTTGGAATAAGGAAGATTGTTATCTCTAATAGGGCACTGATGGCCAAGGTTGGGTGGGATCAATTAGGGAACACCAAGGACTGGTGCAAAATTCTGAATGCTAAGTACCTCCAGAATAGGCCTCTGATTGAATTTCTTTCAGAACCCCATCCTCATGGTTCTATTATCTGGAGGAGTATCTGCAACATACAAGGCTTGCTAAAAAAAGGGATCAAATGGAAAATGGGGAACAGGGTCAAAATCAAATTCTGAGAGGATGCTTGGCTGTTGGACTCCCCCTTGGCTTGCTCTAATTTTGAGGTGGTGATGGTTGAAGCTCAAAGATTTTTTGGGTTACATATTAGCAACTATGTGGCTGGTCCTCCTAGAGCTAGGATTTGGAGAGATCTCTCCCTTTTCTGCCCCCACTCTCTCGACCTTTGTCACCTAACTAGTTCCCTTTAGGTGTTGCTCTCCAATATCACGTTTCCTTCCTATGACAGGGAGGATGAGTTCTTTTGGGATTTATATAAATAGGGGGATCTTTTGGTTCAATCTGCTTACAGACTGCTGACTAAGGAAGATTCTATTGAGAAACACTGGAGGAGGGTTTGGAATCGTCACATGATCCCTAAGATAAAAAATTTATGGTGGACAACCTGTCATAATAGGATCCTAACTCAGGACAATCTGAGGACTCGAGGGTTGTGCTTACCTAATAGATGTTTTCTTTGCAAGGAGGGGGAGGAAACTATCAACCACCTGTTGTTACAATGCCCGTATGCTGCTGAAGTTTGGGGGTTGGCTTTTGAGAAACTTGACATCCATTGGGTTATGAGCAAAGACCTTTTGTCATTTATTCAAGGTTGGAATGGGCCTTTTTCCCATCCTTTGACTGGTGAAATTCAGAGGCATACCCCCCCAATCTTAGGCTGGTGTTTGTGGAAAGAGAGGAATAACAGGGTTTTTCAAGAATATTGAGTGGAGCCCCAAGGATGTGTTTGGCATTGGTGTTTGGCTCATAGAGGAGAATATCTCCCTCTTTGATGGGAAACTTCCTGAGGTGGGGCCGCTGGACTACGAAATAAGAATGGCTAAGGAATGGCATCAGGATCTAAAGGCTAATGTCTTTAATAATTCAAAACTTCTAGCTAGGAAAAATACCAAATGAGAGGCTCTGGATTGTGGATGGTTCAAAATTAATTTTCATGGGGCTGCTAAAGGCAACCCAAGAAGGAAAAGTATAGGTGGGATTATTAGAGACTCTATGGGAAATATGGTGGCGGGGTTTGCTGGTGGCATTGGGGTTCAATCGGCCTTGGTTGTTGAGGCTCGAGCACTATTCATGGGCCTCAAAATTGTTGTTTCTCTGGGGATTATTAATCTACATATTGAATGAGATTCCAAAGTGGTGATAGATGCTGTGGAAAAAGATAGATTTATAGGTTGGAATACCAAGGAAATTTTGATGGATGCTAGCTTCCTTATGTCTAAATTAAGGGACAAAAAGGTGACTCATATTTTTAGGGAAGGCAACCGTGTGGCAGATGCCTTGGCTAATCTTGGCTCGGGTTGGGATTCAGCTAGATGTTGGAGGAATAAGGAAAGACTACCGCTAAACATTCAAGATTTGATAGAGCAGGACAAGGCTACCATGGTTTATAATGATTTTCAACTTATGGATGATGAGAGCTGATTGGGGGGCCCACTGGTTAATTTGGGTGTGCTGGTGGATGAGTGTCAATATTGGTATGGAGTACAGGTGGAGTTTTCCTGGTAAAGCTAAGTGTGCATGGGGTAGGGAAAGGAGCATCCACGTGTCTATCCGGTGGACTTCTTAGATGGGTTTAGTTTATAAGATTATGATGAGATGGCGGGGAAGGGATTTAATTGAGGAGATCAAATCTAGTTTTGGTGGCATGATGAGGGTTAATTGGAAGGACGTGACTTCTTATCAAATGTGGGACCGTACTGTGCATGTTACTCCTTTGGGAATTGGGTTGCTTGTTTTATCTCTCATTGCATTTGGAGAAGTGAGTGTATTTATAATATGTGACTTTCTATGACGTGATTTGGCTGCATTCTAGATACTTCAGGCTGACTAATTTAGCTAGGGGTTCCTTTGGATTATTTAGGAGGGTTTCTAAATTTAGTTTATTGGTCCGTCTGCTTGGGGTTTCATGTTTTTCCTTCATCTCCGCCAACTTGTGCCTTCTCTGCTGTAATCATAAATTCATTAATTTTGGTGTATTTTCTCACTATGGTATATTTCCTCTCCACGCGTGTGAATGGTATGCGGAGATGAATCTTCTTCATTGTAATCCCTACCTTAACTATCTTCTTGATATTATTGTTCGCAACTACTATTTTTGGTGTTTCTTGCATTTATGTGAGCTTTCTAAGTAGTCTGGCAGTATGGGGGGTGATCATGTTCAGACATAACCGGATATTTGTGATGAATTTCGAAACAACCCGCTGGTCTGGTATATTTGTGTGGAAGGAGGGATTTCTCTGCTCATGGAATGCTTAGTTGGCCATGACCCCATTTATCATGCCAGTTTTCCAATTCTTGGAAGGATAGGAGGGTTTCCATTGGTGGGATTTCATTCGAAATCAACAAGGATGTTATTGTGCAAGCTACGGGGTTGTTGTGTGTGGGGAAAAAATATCCCAAACACACTAAAAATCTGGACCACGAGAGCCTTAAGGTGTTCTTCAGAGGAGAGGAGACTCCGGTTAGGAACCAGGTGGGTTTTGAAAGGAAAGAGCTTCCTAAGCCGTGGGACATGGTTTGCATGGCAATGATGAAATATGTTACGCTGGAAGGTAGATTCAAAACTTGTTTCTTTTATCATTTCCCTCTATTAAACCACCTTAGGCATAAAATGTTGCTTAGCTTCCCGTTTTTCCTTCTAATGGACCTGGAAAGTTCGGTGGACAAGTGTAAAGCACTAGCCAGTCAAAATCTTTGTGATCTTCCGCTGCTCCCACTCCATCAAGGGCTAATCCTCCGCCTGTATCACTTCCATCTTGCCCTCTGCCCACCTAAAGCCATCACTGATGTCTATGTTGAGAACATTGAACCCCTATCTATGGTGCATATCTCCCCGACTGAGTCCAAGAGTCCTCCTTGAAAGTCTAGTTTTGACAATGTGGGGAACGCCAAGACTAAATTTGCCACCAAAAAGCTTAAGGGTGGGATTGGCAAGGCCCATGCTAGTGCGGCGGAAGGGCTCTATGAGCTAAAAGCCACTCAGGCTGACATGACTATTAGTGTCACTATGTCGAAAAAAGGTAAGGATAAATGCATGCAGGCTACGACTGTTAAAGATGGCAAGGGTAAGAATGTAGTTAGGAAAGATTCCAGAGGGGATACGGTTGTGGGGAACATGGAGATGACTGGAGGGGAAAGTGTCAGGAGGAGATATGGGAGGCTGGCTAAGAACAGCAAGAAGAGGTTAATCATTGAGGATTCAGAGGAGGAGTAGTCAAACAGAAAGGGTTACAAGGAAGAAGTGTCTAAAGACGTGGAAGGCGACATGATGGAGAAGCCCCAGCTTACTCTGGTTGACAAGAAGCTCCCTTTTGGTGGTTCTAGCTCGCACTCTCCACAACCACTGGTGGATGAACCTGGTGAGGTTGAGGGTGCTATGGATGTTAGGGAGGATTTAGACAAGGTGGCGAAGAGATTGGACACTCTGGACAAGAGATTTTGGGGGCTGACCCGCTTCACCATGAAACTGGGTCACTTTGTCATGAGTATGTTGTCAAATTCCATAAAAGAGGAACTGGAGGGGAACAATAGCTAGGAAAACAAAGAGTGGGTGGGTGATGAGGTGGTGGACCTCCTGATTAAAAGCTGGGATGATGCCAGTTAGTTGCTCCTGGTGCTGGTCTATCGGCTGTGTCTCGGCTATTGATGTGCTGCATTTGGGATGTCTCTATTTTTTTCCTGTTTATGTTAGCTTTTTAAGACTTGTTCTTTTTTGGCCCTAGGGGCTTGTTGTGTGGGGTTCAACGCCCTGTAAATGTTGTCTAAATTTTCAAAAACCTCATAATGTGACATGAAACAACATAAAAGTGTATACATCAGTATCATCAACAATGGTACATCATCATGGTAAAAATACATCAAGGAACTACACATCAACAATATCTAGTTGGTACTACTCCCTAACACTACTGGTCTCGCACCAACGTAAGTGCAAGAAGTTGGGTCAAAGAAGAGGGGAAGTTTCGGCAAAAAAAAATCTCGAATAAAATGCGTACATGTTATTAAAAATATGTATGTGTTATGCATCAAGTACCCGAGCCTAGAAAAATGTGTATGTGCTACAAAACGCATACGTGTTATATAATGCGTATGTGTTTTATAACATGTACAAGTCACTTATTTAAAAAAATAAATTCTCTTTAGAAATGGGTATCCATTTTAAAACATGTACGCACTTTGAAATGAAAAATGCATTTTTCATTTCAAAACACGTATGCATTTTAAAACGGATACCCGTTTCTAAAAAGCATTTTGTTTTAAATAATCAAACAAATAAAGAACGCATATATGTTTTCTAATGAATACGTGTTTTCAAAAATGCATACGTGTTATTAAAAAATTGTATCTCCAACCCACATTTAGCCTTGGTTTTAGGCTCGGGAAAGGCTTGGCAATCTGACCCTTAGCCTTTGACCTGCAACTAAAAAACTAAGGCAGATTGAAGAAGAATGTCCAACTTTGGCAAAATATGGTTGATGGAATTTTTTCTAAATCAATCTATAAAATTAAAACCCATTAGAGAACACAATGTCTAGTTTCCAAATGTATATTTTTTTATTAATATTAGATTATGTTTGTTATTTTTAATTAATTTCTAAGCAAACTAGTCCTTAAACTTGAAATATCAAGTTTTTTTGTTTTTTAATAACTCTTTTTTGGTTAATTTTCTTGTAAAAAAAATTATATGGCATCAATCTTCAGACAATTCTCTACACAATGAAAATTAAATAAATAAATGTTTAGTTTAGGTCCAATTATGTTTCCCATACATGTTGATTTTTAGAAACAATAATGAAGGCCAATAAAAATTCAATAAAAAAAAAAATTACAAAAAAACTTCCTCATCAATCTTCATGTTGTTAGCTTTCTTTCCCCAAAAGGAATTAGAAAAATACTTTTATTTGGGTCAAAAATTTGTGCTCGTACATGTGCATAGTATGGTAAAAAGATAGGGACTTTTAAAAAAAAAAAATTATACATCCCTATAAAAATCTAATTTCTATCATCTAGGTATTTGAATAAGTTACATATTTGGAAACTAGATTCAAAATTCTAAATTTTATATTACTGACTTTTTTTAAGATTCATTGTGTAAGTGCCTCAAATTTTCAATCCAAGTGTGAAAAATTCTAAAAAATAGCAAAAACACTTCCACTTTTATAGCTTTTTGTGGACCCAACTTCTTGCATCAGCCCACCACCTACTCCTTCTATACTAGATGTACCTACCCTTAGGGCTCCACTTGGTGATCCTCTCGGAAGTGGTTGCATAACACCTTTGCTCGTTCTTTGAGAATGACTCCTGGAGTGGCTTTGTGACCTGCCAGCAGAATAAATAACTCATTGCTCGAGAGGTACTACCTCCTCATATCTCATCCTATAGTACTCAGCCTCCCAAGCTAGCTCCAGTGTCTCAACTAACATATCTCTCATGGATATACCCTTTGCAGCTCTCAAAAACCTCTTTGTGACAGCCTCAGTCTACTGACATTACTACCTAGCGGTATCTCTCTTGGTAGTAGCCTAAGTAACCTGTACCTATAATTGTGCTCTCAAAGCCTGAGCCTATGCTAGCTGAACTTGTAAGCTTTGTCTGGTAGTCTATAGGGTGGTTATCAGACTCTGATCTGAGAAGCCTTTCATATTAGGATCAAAACCTGCAATGGAGGGTCTCCTTTGTGGTCTCCTCATCATTGTCAAGGCAGCCCTATCACCTCCACCTCCAACTCCATCATCATCATCATCATCCTCACTCCCACTCTCCTCCGCCTCTATTTGGTTCTTTGTGCTCTACCCCCATCCAATGGTACAGTAGGATCCTTGGGACTAGATAGTCGTGGTGTTGGATGTGTTGTAACATATTGTATGTAGTCTGCAGTCATACCCCCTATGTGAGTTAAAATATGTAGATTAATTAAACAATAAACTAACACACCAATAAGACATTATATTGAAAGAAACTAATCTATAAAGCATAAATGCAAACTCCAAACAAAAGAAGCTCTTTCAAATTCGTCCCATCATCCTCTATCTCCAAGGATTTGATTAAAGTTGCTAGCTCTCAGTTATGCAAGCAACAACTTGTTGAAATGATAGCTTAGGAGAATGAGATTGTTTGAAAATGCATATCCATAGTTAATGATTTAAACTATGAACTTCGAAATGCTATGATATGAGATTGCTAAGATGTTGATATGCTAATTCGAAATGCAATTATAGTAACTACACATGAAATCTAGGATGAAATCTACTTACGAGAAGGATGTATTTATAGATTTTCGAAGGCAAAAATCTAGTTGGCGGAGATCAACGGTTGAGATTCAAACATGTCAGGATGAACGGTGAGAGATGGAAAGGTTGAGAGAAAGGTGGAAGGTTGAGAAGAAAGTGGAAGAATGTTTTCAACCCACAAAACCATCCTCATTCAAAAATGGAGACAAACATGGCATTTATCTCTTCATTTATGAAATTTGTTTGAAAGTTGAGGATAATGCTAATTAAATAAATAAATTTATTTAATTATGTGACAAGTGAAAAAGAAAAGTAATTAAATATTTTACGATATTTAATTAAGCGAGGTGAAAAAGATATTTAAATAAATAATATTTAAATGCGAAATGAAGGATGAATAATCCATTGTTTTGAAATGATAATTAAATAAATAAATATTGAAATTTATTTAATTTAATTAAGAGGAAAATAACAATAATTAAATAAACTTATTTATTTAATTAAACTAGAAGAATTGGAAAAATGAACAATATAAATAAATAATTAAATTTATTTATATGTAGATGACTTTAGAATATTAATTAAATAATTCATATTTAATTAATTAATAGGTTTGAATAACCGTGACCATTTTTAGATGCGTACATTTTGCCCCTCCTTGAAGTGATGTGTTTTATGCATTGCTTCAAAGAACTTTTCCCCAAAATTTTAGAAATTACCGATGCTATATGCCCCCTTGAGAGATAAATCGCATGATGATGAGGATGGTTTGAAAGAATTTAGATGATTTCCGAAGAGATTTTACGATTTAGCTCTCGAAATAGTACTTTTCATAGTAAAAAATTTAATAATTTGTCATTTTTACCCCCTTAAAAGGTGGAAAAAGTGAAAAGTCATTGTCATTTGAACAATGACCTTTGGTAATTTTGAGAGCTCTGAGATAAAAATTTACAATGCCGATCTATTATGAGCACCATAGATTCGAGCAAGCCCACCGTCATCAGAGACCAGCCATGTACGAACCTCTAGTAAGTCAACTTGATCCTCCTTGCAATTTTTTTTAATCAATTTTCATGCTTTTTGAATTTTTTTAATTTTTTACGCTCTGCTTTAGCGCATACGAGTCAGTCTAGTGCATAGGTTAGATAAAGTCACGCATACAAAGTAGCACATATGTGTGAAACAGTCACGCATAAACTAGATGGATTAGCGCATAGGAAACCTTAAGTAACGCATCAAGAAATTTTGCCTACGTAGGATGCTGGTTTAGCACATTGATTAGTTTTGTGCATGTATAAGATAGATTAGTGCATCCATTTGATAGAATAGCGCATAGGTGATTTAGCGCATAGAAGGTCTTCTTTAGTGCATAGACTAGATACAATCGTGCATAGACGGAGTTGCGCATTGCAACTATGTTTTAGCACATCCATGGATTTAACTAGTGCTTTTGCGAATTAGCGCATCCAATGTATGTTTTAGCGCATTCATGGATTTTTACCGAATTTGAATTTTGAAGGGTAAATTTGATATGTACTTGATGATTGTTGCTAGATTAAACAACTGATTATATGCTACTAAATAACATCAAGAATAGATTAGTCTAATTTGATAATTTTGTCTTCATGTTTGAAGAAAAAAAGATAAATTTTCTTCCCTGCTTGAAAGACAAATATTAGATGATAGATTTGCTTTCCTGATTGAAAGACAAATAGATAAATTCTGAGTTGGTTGACTATTAAATTTGTTTCCATGTGATATGAAAAATAAATAGTAGAAATGATAGATAAATTTTCTTTCCATGCGATATAAAAAATAAATAAGTGTTGATTTAATTAAGCCGATTGCCTATTGATTGATGTAATTGATGATATTTCTTAATGTATTGATTTTCATGATGATGGTTTATAAAGGAGAAATTTAACCTCCTCTAGATCAAAGAGAGATTTCCTCGTACCTGGGAGATGGTTTCGTAGTTGTCACAGGATGATTTAGAGATTATATACCAGTGTGGGTTGAGTCCACTATTGAGGATCCCACAGTATTGGGTCAATAGGGAGTTGTTGACTGCATTAGCTGAGAGGTGGCATAGTGAGCATAACACCTTCCATCAGCCCATAGGAGAGATGACTGTGACACCAGAGGACGGATACAAGATTCTAGGTATTCCTGTAGGTTGTGAGCTTGTGATCTATGATCACAAGGAGATTGGGGGGATCGATGCACTGAGACGAGTCTTCCAGGATCCTCATGTCACTAGATATGACCTTCCTTGGAAGGAGATGGTGGAGTGATATGCCCCACTACCTTCAGTTTTAGCAGGTTTCATTGGTGGTTTCCTTTGTCCTGATTGTAGGTCAAAGGGACTATCAGTTGGGTGGGGTCGGATCTTGGAGGACATGCTTCTCCATCGTACCAGATATGCATGGGGGTCTTGTATGCTTGCCCATTTGTACCACAATCTTCATTAGGTCATGTACACAGATGGGAAGAGTCTCTCCTGCGGAGTTACTCTTCTTTAGATATGGGCATGGGAGCGGATTGCGATTACTTGTACCATTGTTCGGAGGGATCATCCTCTTGGGTTCCCTTATGTTTATGCCTACATAGGTCCCCTTGTCCAGCCAAGGCTGGGCAAGTTAGAGTACTAGCGGAGGGTACTAGATGACATGGATACCCTCATCTAGATACCATATCTTGATTATGACCCCTGGGAGGCAGATGATATAGAGCTTCCATTTTGCACCAAATCGAGGTACTTGATTGGATGCACCCCATTCATCATTGAGCGGTTTTTGGTTATGTGGGTCTTGAGATAGTTTGGACTTATACAGATGATGCCACAGGGTGTGGCACAATACTCCAGGCATTAGGAGGATGTAGCAGATTGGGGTCCATTCGTGACCATAGAAGCTGCTAGAGTAGAGTATTTTGATTTACATCCAGATTATTGGGCAATGCACCCAGAGGTGACAGATGTAGGGATGATAGATGACTATGCAGCCTTCTTCTACACACATCCTTTTCTGAGGTTCACCAACCCAGAGGATCCTACCCCATTATTGGGAGGACCAGTTATACAGCGAGGGCGAGGGTAGGCACAGGCACAGGCAGGAGTAGGGAAGCCACAGGTTGCATAGGAAGGGGTATAGGATGCAACAACCATGGATATTAATGAGCAGGGAGATGACTCTAGCAGCCCTGATGACAACAGTGATGATAGCAGTGGGGATGATGGAGGTGGTGGGGGTGGCGGGCATAGATTTTTCTTTTATGTACCCTTTAGTATGAGACCATGGACATCAAGAGTGGTGGACCAGCCGAGTACTTTGGCTCCATGAGTTATTATCAGGGCTCCCTCATAGGGATAGCTGGATGCTTTACAGGCAGAGGTTCAGACTCTTTAGAGTCAATTAGCATAGGCATAGGTGATGATCAGTCAGTTGTAGAAATAGGTTGCACAACCAACACCTCCTGACCCATAGATAGCTTAGCTTATAGCAGAGCAAGACAACTTTCGGAAGAGATGTATACAAGCCAAGGCGGTAGCCGAGAGACTCCTCAGATCAATTGAGAGAACCTCTATTGGAGAGGTTGTAGTAGAGGGATTGGAGACTACTTGAGAGGCTGAGCATTACAAGATAAGATAATTTGAGGTAGTACCACCCAAGAGGAGGATTTCCTTCACACAGTTGGGTACTCAGTCTCAAACCCATTCATGTAGTCATTCCAAGAGTGCTACCAGGAGTGTGGGTCAGCCAGTTAGACAAGAGATCAGAGCCTTAGGGAGCAACGATCCAGCGAGACCTACCACCTTAGGAGATAGTAGCAGCCATGTGCCTCGGCCAAATGCCCCTTAGTGATGATCATTTTGACACATTTATTCATTGCATTTGATATATCTTATTGAAACATTTGATATCCTTGTACTTTCAGACATTTTTTTTTATGAGATTTATGAGATACAGTGGTGATTTGATTATGCACGTGTTATGGATGATTTATGATGTATGATTATGGGTGCATTTTTATTTCTATATGCTATGTCATGTATGATGATGCAATGATGATATGATGCATGATGCTTTTTTATTTTATGTATGATGATGCAATGATGATTTCTTTCATGCAAAATGTAAAATGTAATGATGAATTATTTTAATGAGATGATATTTTCTAAAAATGATATGATCAATATGAAAAGTGATATAAATGGATATAAAATGAAATAATAGTAATGACCTAAATGATGATGATATGTAACGATATGTAATGAGATGATGTGATGAAATGTAAATGAGATGAATATTTAATAAACTAAAATGAATAATGATCATGATGATAATAAAGATAATGAAATGAATTGGTTTCGAATGATAATTAATGATAAAGAAATGATACATATGGAATATGATAATGTAATAATACCCAATGATACAATGCAATTGATATGAAAATGAATGAGATGGATGCAATATTTTTATTAATGTAGATTTATGATGTGAAATGAATGTAAATGCAGATGTTGTGAAAATGATATAATATGAGATGAATGATCAATGAATGACTATATAAGATGAAAATGATATGTAAAGATGGATAATGATCATGATAAACTAAATAAGATCAATGATAATGAAATGATGTGCAAATAGAAAGTAGTACAATGAAGGATAAGGATATCCTAAATGAATAGTCATGATAGTGTAACATGTAGTAAATGACAAGGTGATGTGATGTAATAAATTTCCAAGTGTACTCAATTGTTGTTTGAAAAGATATATGAAAGTTTTTCCAACCTTCAAAAATCTACTTAAACAGCCTCCAAAATGCAAATCCAAATGAATTATGCAGTCCTAAAATGTAATAACGAATTATTCTCCTATTTGTCATTTCATGTTGCGTGTGATTTTCATCATCAAGCTTTTTGATATGTTGAAATTTAGTACAAGAATCAAAGGGTATGTTAGCACCAATGATGACCTAAGTACTGCTTTCATGATGTTTGATATAGAAAATTAATACAAGCATCGAGGTATAATTGAACTAAGATGACCTGAGTATTATTTGCATAAACAGACAAAATTTAATCATTTTCTTATACAAATTTCGAAATGTCATCAATGATACATTGTAGAGCATGTCCCACGACAAATTTGCACAATAGTAATGATTAGCTTATAGACAACAAGCAAAGAAAATCATACTCATTCCTTGTGATTCTAGTTCAATACATCATTGAACCACTCCAAAGATATGATGTGATCAAATCTTAAAAACAACAACTCAACTTATGCTTTAAGTTTTTCATTCATTGTATTCATATTAAGATCATCCAATTTGTTTCTGTTATCTATCAAAATAGTCGTGTAAACTTAATTTAAATGGACAAGCGTGTTGTTCCTGATATTCTGATTCTTGACACATGCTGCCAAATTCCTGCCAGAAAGCTCCAGGAAGCGAATTGCTCCTCCCTAGTGACCCTGTACTTTGACTCTTGTTTAGACACAACTACCGCTAAGCATAAACATAATCATCAAGCCATGATGAGATCCTTGTCATTTTCAAGGACATGATGTGACGCATGGTGTGAATGTGAGGGCTAGGCATGCATGTGATGTTGATAAAAAGATGGATATGCAGAATGTATCCTAATAGATGAGAGAGCTAAATAAAATCACAAACAATGCCTATTTGCCAAGTTTTCACCATTTTTTTTTATTGCACTTTTTCCTAATTTTATGATTTTTTTTTTTGTTGTTATCAAGATGCTTGTTTGCCAGGTTTTCATCAAGGGCGATTTTTCCTTTCTCTTTTTTTTTGCTTTTTTGATTTTTTTATATGTTTTTGATATTTTCAGGCATAAAACTTCTTTAGATGTATGTTGTTGGTTGGATCTTCAAATAGGTCTCCTTCTGATGTTGATAACTGATATGCCCCCGATCCATATGCAGCAATGATAATGAACGACCCCAACCAATTAGGTTTGAACTTTCCTTTCTTTTCCTGATCCTGCTGATTTCAAGGATTTTCTTTGAGAACCAAGTCACCCACTTAAAAATTTCATGATTTGACTTTGTGATTGTAGTTGTGGGACATAACTTTCTGATATCCCTTTAAATTATTAATTGCAGTTTGACGTCGTTCATCAAGAAGTTTCATCTCTTGCAACCCTAATACTATGTAGTCTTCATCATTGATTAACCCCTTGAGTGATACTCGAAGTGAAGGAATCTCAACTTCCAGTGGTAGAATAGCTTCCACTCCATAAACCAAAGCATAAGGAGTAGCACCTATTGGTGTGTGAATGCTTGTTTTGTATGCCCATAATGTTGGATTTAATTGGACATGCCAATCATGACCTGCTTCATTTACGATTTTCTTCAAAATCTTTAGAATTTTTTTGTTTGAAGCTTCAGCTTGACCATTCCCTTGCAGATAGTAAGGTGTGGAGAACTTGTGTTGGATGCAAAATATTTCACATAGCTCATTAACATCCTAATTTTTAAGGGGTCTTCCATTGTCTGTGATAATGGAGCTGGGAATACCATATCAACAGATGATATAGTTTAAAATGAATGAAGATATTTGCTTGCTAGTAACAGTTGTTAGAGGAACAACTTCAATCCATTTATTGAAATATTCAGTGGCTATAATGATGAATTTATGTCCATTTGAAGATGATGGGTGTATCTTGGCAACCATATCCAATCCCCACTGAGCAAAAGGCCATGTTGTGGTGAAGGGTTGTAATTCCTAAGCAGGAGCATGAATGAGATTCCCATGAACCTAACATTTTGCACATTTCTTCACAAAGATGAATGATTCATTTTCCATGGTTGGCCAGTAGTAACCTAATCTCATAAGTTTCTTTGCTAAGGTTAGTCCACTCGAGTGTGTCCCAAAAATACCACCATGTACCTCTTGTAAAGCTTTTTTCAATTCATCGCATTCGAGACATCCAAGGAGAGTACCATCTAGACCACACTGGTATAAGATGTCATCAATTAAGGTGTAACAAGAGGATTGATGAATGAAATTTGTTTTCTAATTTTTAGACAAATCTAAAGGTAAAGTAGTATCCTTTAGGTAAGTGTAAATTTGGCCATATGAGGGAGAATTAGAACTAGTTAAATGACAAATGATTTGAGTTTCTGGATTATCATAGGCGGGAGAAAACAATTGTTCCACTAGGAAATTGTACCATGTTTGATTCTCTGACAACTGGAGTAGAGATGCTATTGTAGCCATTGCATCAGCTGCTTTATTATCAATATGCAAAATTTGTATGAACTTGATATCAACAAATTATTTCTTGAAATCGTCCACCATTTTTTTGTAAGGTATCAACTTGTCATCCTTAGTGTGGTATTCATCATTGATTTGATTTATAACAAGTTGTGAATCACCAAAAACTTGAAGTTCTGTGATTTTCTAGTCTATTGCAATCCTCATGCCAATTAATAGTGTCTGATACTCAACTATGTTGTTTGTGCAAGGAAACATTAGCCGGTCAGATTTTGGAATTGTATGTCCTTGAGTTGTAATAAAAATAATTCCTACCCCTAAACCGTGTTGAGTGTAAGAACCATCAAAGTAGAGTGCCCATGGCTTCTTAATTTATGTTGTGAATACATTAGCATCAGGAAAATCGATGTGTATTGGGTGTTCTGCTAGCATTGGTGCTTCTGCTAACTGATCCACAATTACCTGCCCCTTTATAGCTTTACGATCTACATAATGAATGTCAAATTCGCTCAAGATCATGACCCATTTAGCCAACCTGCCAGTTAAGGTTGCCTTACTTAGAAGATATTTAAGTGGATCAATCTTAGCCAAAAGCTTTATTGTATGTGCTAGCATGTAATGTCCTAAATTTTGAGAAGTGAACACTACTACTAAGAAAGCCTTTTCAATGAATGTGTAATTTATCTCATGACTTTTCAAAGTTTGACTGATGTAATAGATCGCTTTCTCCTTTCCTAAGTTGTCTTCTTGTGCCAATAATGCTCCCAGGGACACTTCCGTGGCATAAATATACAATATGAGTGGTGCACCTTGCACTGGTGGAATTAATAATGGTGGATTCATGAGATACTACTTTATCTAGTCAAACGCTGCTTCACATTTGTCCCATTTAAATGGAACATTTTTGTGTAAGAGGTGAGTGAATTGTAAACTTTTATCCACTAGTTGTGCAATGAATCTTCTGATGGATTGTAATCGTCCCTATAAAGAGCATAGTTGACTAATATTCCTTGGTGGTGGCATATCAAGAATTTCTTGTACCTTAGTTGGATCCACTTCAATTCCCTTTTCTGATACAATGTAACCTAACAACTTTCCAGATTTCACTCCAAGAACACATTTCTTTGGATTAAGTCTCACTTTGAATTGCTCCATTCTTTTGAAAATTTTAGATAAGATATCTATGTGTCCTTCTCTGGTGTTAGATTTGGCAAGGATATCATCGACATAATCTTCCATGAATTTATGCATCATATCATGAAATTTTTTTGTCATTGCACATTGGTATGTAGCTCCTACGTTCTTCAACCCAAATGGCATTACGTTCCAGCAATAGGTACCCCAAGGACATGTGAACAATGTTTTATCTTGGTCCTCTAGTGCAGTCTTTATCTAGTTGTATCTTGAAAATCCATCCATTAATGAGTACATTGCATGTACAACAGTTAAATCAACAATCATATCTATGTTTGGTAGAGGTAAATCGGCTTTAGGGCATGCCTTGTTTAAATCCCTAAAATCTATCCAAATTATGATTCTTTCATCTGGCTTTGAAAAAGGTACGATATTGGAGATCCATTCATCATAGTTAATAGACCAAATGAATCCAACATCTAAAAGTTTCTTTAACTCTTCTTTAACCAACAATGCAACATGTGGATGCATTTTTTTGAGTTTTCATTTCACAAGTTTTTCCCCCGGTATAATAGATAGATGATGCATGATGAGATTTGGATCTAATCCAGGCATATCTGTGTAGGACCATGCAAAAATAATTTGGTTATCCTTTAGAAATTATGTGAATCCTGGTATTTCCTCTTTTGTTAAAGATGTGGCCAATTGCAAGATCTTGGGCTTTTCTGTAGTACCTATATTGAGTTCCTTTGTTGGCTCAATTAGAATAGAAGACCTTTCCTAGTAATGTTACGGGATAGTGTCAAGTTTCCCATTCTCTAGTTCCTTTGGAAGGTTTTCACCATTGGATACACCTTTTATTTTTCTCTTTTCTTGATCTAATATTGCCTTTGTTAGGTTTTCACCATTAGATCCTTCTTTTATGTTATTTATTTCATAGCTGAGAAACTTGGCACTTTGCTGTCGAAAAATCTGATCTTGTGATTCCCTGGTGGAACTTGTTTCTGGTTGGGATGAACAAAGAAATTTTATGAAGGTTTCATCATTAGGAAAATTTGGGACATCAATAGGGGTGATTTGTTCCCAATCAATGAGTCCGGGATGGACCAAAGGAAATGGATCATTAGGATGAGTAAAGTCACTAGTCGCTAGAGTCATGATACTATTATTAATGTCATTATGGGAGAGGTCTAATATGGTATCCTCTTATGGATGATCTGTCTCACTTTGAATCGAATCAGTTTCACTTATGTCATGATCTCTTTGAAGAATGTAATCAAGCGGAGGCCTTGAGCTTTCCCCTTGTAAGAATGTGGGTGTGAATTTGTGTATGACATTCACCCTTTTCTCAGAGATGAATGTATCATCAGAGAAGTCATCCCATTCATACTTGTTGGAGTCAGTGTCAGACTTATTTTCTTGAATTCTCAAGATTGTTTCAGTTAATTCCTCTTTGATTAGTCTTTGTACTACTTCTTTCTTTGTATCTTCATCATATCCTAACCTAGTCTTATCCTTTGGGTGCATTATTTTCAGTTGGATAGGTTCAATGATACCTTCTTTTCTTTTACCTATAGGGCCATTTCCTTCATAACCCATTTGATGCATGATCGCATAACCTTTTCCATATTGTTCTGTGGGCAACTTGATATGTTGTACTAATTCTTCTTCATCTTTATAGAGCCAATAAAAATAGCCCTATCTTCCATTTCATTTTCTTTGATAAACACTCCATTAAACTTGGTGATGGGAACTGAAGCTAAGGCTAAAGTTGTTGTAGCCTGCTGTATGGATGTTGATGGTTGACCATGGGCTCTTGGAGACATAGGTAAATTAGAGAGAGATAAAGAATATTCTCCCACTCCATTATCTTTCAATTTTAGCTTGGTGCCAAAATTACTTATCATTTCTCATGCTTGCTCATTGTATTTGGAGGTAGAGATGGTCAAAGCCTCTCTATTATGTGGGGCGAGTGTGTCCTAAGTTCCTCTTAGGCTAGAGAAAGTTTGGCTACTAATGTGATCAGCAGTATTGCTACTTCTTGTCCATCATATGGAAACTTCAAGCATTGATGATAAGTAGATGGAACATCTTGCATGTCATGGATTCATGGATGATCCAAGAGTATGTTATAGGTTAGATCCCAATCTAGAACCTGATAAAAGGTATTCTTCACAACAAGTCCCACTCTGATTGGTAACATGATAAGGCCTTTGGAAGTCCTTTCCTCATCATCATATGCCTTGATTGTAATCTTCCTTCATAGACTATAGATTCTTCAGAATATCCCAAAGCTAGGACCAATTTCAAGGTACAAATATTTAATCCGGCTCCCCCATCTATTAGGACTCATCTAATTCGATCTTTGTGCAACATAACTTCTAGGTAGAGTGATGAATTATGTGGATGGGTTATGGATGAATCATCCTTCTCAGTAAAGGATAAACATGCGTATGAGGACAAGTCTCCCACCATGGCTTGAAATTTATTGATATTCAGATCAGGAGAGACAATTGTATCAACAAGTGCCTTTTCCAGAATGTCCTTATGCACAAGTGATAACTTTAAGAGCTCCAAGATAGAAATTTGGGCTGATGTTTTTCATAGTTGATCAACCAAATTGTATTGACTTGGAGGGGGAGTTTTTGCTTTAGATGAACTTCCTTTGACAACAATTTTAGCTTGTCCCCATGTCGTAGCATTGACCTCTTGATATTCTTGCTTACCTTTGATTCAGATAGCATTGATTTGTTGATTGTTAGTATAAATATGATTGATAATGGTGTTGTGGACATAATTAACATTCTTTGCCTTATCACCCGAAGATTCCCCCTTTTGATAATTAGGGAGAGGATCCTTAAATGCCTAATGGTCATCATTGACATTATGTCCCTCAACCATGATGATGCGGTTATCAATCAAATCCTAAACAATATTATTTAACCCTTGGCAATTATTTGTCTTATGACCTTTACACCTATGATAATCACAAAAGTGTGAGTCATTCCATGATGGTGGTTTAACTCAAGGCTCATAATCTCTTTGTGGTGGCAATATAATAGCGTTTTGATTCAATAATTCTTTGAGAATGGATTCCAAAGATTGGCCCAAGGGAGTAAAACTCCATTGATTCAAAAAATATGAGGATCTGGGCACATTTGAATTTTGATTATTGCCAAAATTGTTTCCACGATTATTAGTCACATTACCTTGATTGGAAACATTACCTTGGGTACTAGAATTTTCAGCATTATTGCTACGTTGGACACCTGATATGTTAAGGATGGTAGGCTTCACATTCACGTTGTTAGCATCTACTACCCCATCATTCACAACATTTTTATTGTGAGTCCAAAATCATGACTTGTCATTGTTATTACTATTGTTGTTATTGTTGCATGAATTTGAATCCTCTTTATCGATTTTTAGAACTCTATGCTTGACCAAAGCACCTTCAATAGTAATCACGTTTTCAATCAATTTTTCAAATGATTGAGGACAGTGAAGGTTTAATCTTTAACTCATCTCTTGATTTAGACTATCAAAAAAGATCTCCATCTTTTCTATTTCAAGAACAAGATGAGAGTATCTAGCAAATACTCTTCTCCACCTTTGTAAAAAAGTGGTGAAAGATTCTCCTACCTTTTGTTTCACCTTTCAAAGATCAAGCATGGTTATCTGGTGTTGGATGTTGTAGGAGTATTGCAATATAAATTTATTTATTAACTCCTCAAAGGTTTTGATGGGGGGAGTGATCTTTGAAAGCCACTCCATGGATTATCCACCCAGACTTCGTGGAAATAATTGCATTAAGTAGGTATCTTCATGAGCGAATTCTAAGCTCATATTTCATAAATCCCTCACATGTTCAATGGGGTCAGTTTTTCCATTATACCTATCAAATTTAGGGATTTCACAATGTTTTGGAAAAGGAATCATTTGAAGACTCCTATCAAATGAATAAGGACATATGTCATCCAAAACATACTTCTTTGTTGCACCCCTTTGCATTTATTTTATTTTCCCTAGTAATTATTTTATTTGTTGAGTAAGGGCACTAAAATCATTAGGAGGAGTTTTAGGATTCTCTTTAATCCCTTCTGTATCAAAATTGGTAGGTAACTTAGCTCCTTGATTAGCTAATGAAAGGAAATATCTTTCATTGTTTCATTCCAAAATCCTTTCCATAAGAGTATGGAATTGGGGATCCTGCTCCACTTCTTGGAGTTTTTCTTTCGTTATCTCTTCAGTATGAAAGGGGTTCTCTTCCCTATCATTGCTATCACCCATTTTGTTTACTGTATTTTCTCTTTCATCCTTTTCTATGTGCTTTCGAGATCTCATGACAATAGGCATAAGCTTTTCCAAATTTCTACTAACTCTGATCAAAGAAATGAAATAGTGTAATTTTGAAAGTCGGGATAAAATAAAGATTCTATGACTTATGAGATTTCTAATCTTTAGCTCGTGATTCCCTGATTGAAAGGATGAAAATCCTGTTTGCGGGAATTAAACCAAAGATCAAAAATAAAGGTGATTTTGCACTTTTGAGGTTTTGATCGTAGCTTTGTAAAAAGATGGATTGTGATAAATGCCTAATGTGGTTGAGTTCTCTATTGCAGAAATTGATTAGGAAGATTAGAATAAACAATTACAAGTTGGGGAATATAAGAAGAATGAATACATTGACTGTGGTTGTGCCTTTGAGAAAGGGCTCTTCTTTGAAAGAAGGCTCATGAGTATAAAGGTTCTACAGCATAATCGTTAGTGAAACCTCTAACAAAGTCATGATATCGATGAATAAAGGTCCTGTGTTCAAGCAATACCCTTTGACTTTGGTATAAAAATTTCCTCTTTTTCATAACTTCTTATAACCAAGAGATTTCTTTGGCTTCTTAATCTTCCTCTCTAGAGAATTTTTGGCAAAAGTTGCAAACTTCCAAACCTTGAGCATAGAAAAAGAATAAGCAGTGATGCGCAGAAATAGTTGACAAATGTGCTAAAACATACCACCTATGCACCGAAATAGAACACGGATGCACTGAAACAGAGCAATGATGCACCGAAACAAAGTAGCAATGCACTGGAACAGAGCAGAAATGCACCAAAACATAGCAGCAATGTACTGAAACAAAGCAGTGATGCGCTGGAATAAAGCAACAATGCACCAAAATAGAGCAGCGATGCACTGGAATAGAGCAACAATGTGCCGAAATAGAGCAGCAATGCGTTGAAACAAAGCAGCAATGCGCTGAAACAGAGAAGCGATGCGCTGAAATAGAGCAACAATGCACTGAAACAGAGCACAGACACACTAAAATATCCGTTTAAACTTCTAAGATAGACTTTTGTTTGGATAGTTTGATACTTTTAGATGATCTTAATTTGAATTAAATGTGAAAAACACAGCATAGAGTAGAAAATAGTTATTTTTTTAATCCTAAAATCTAAACAAAAAGTGTATGTTCTTGAGATTTCCACAGGTTTTCTTTACAAGATAAGCAATTCAAACAAACTCACTCTTAGTTGTCAAATAGTTCATAATAGGAATCACATCCCACAGTTTAAAATCATGTCGAATCACATAGTCGTGTCACCCCCTAGAGGGCGCCCGTGTTTTTGTCTTTTCCAGGTGCATACCCAAGGTTAGATTTATCGATCCCTTGAGAAAATAATCTGTGGCAATATATGGTGAGTGTCTTGGGGGTAGATTCTTCCCTCCCCTTGCACTATGATTGAAATGGTGTTTGGATACTGACATGGCTGTCTTTCTACACTGTGGTTCATAGTAAAGGTTTTCATTCGGTGTGGCAATAGATAAACTCCCTCAGGAGACCTCCCAATCTTTAGAACAAAGATTTTGGGGATGGTTATCTTGCTCACTTCCGTTGCATATGGGTTTCCCCAAAATTCACTTTTGATTATAGTGGGTTGGAAAACCTAGCTTTCGTTGTTCCCACTTAGGTTGTTCCCATAGGGTGAGTACTTTTTCCCACTATGACAGGCCTTCTAAAGGATTTAATAAAGATTGAAAAGCATAAAATGGAATAGGTAAGTCTAGTGTTCTGATCACCTAGTAAAGGGGAGAGCATTAACCTATTACCCAATAATCAAAGCAAACAAGTGGTTAAGTTTTAAATCTAAATTGACAATTTTCTATGCTAAGTGAAGATTTTGCTTCACAACAATCACTGGATTCATTTTAACCAGCATAAAAAAAACAAGTTTGGTGAATATCCTAGGATTGATAAATTCCAGACTTTAAATTTCTATCCTAGGGTTACTTCATTTTATTTAAAAAGAGAAGTGAAAAATTATGTTCGCGGAAGGCATCGGAATCAAAATTTGTTTTTTTACAACCCCTTTATGCACCAAAATAGGCCACCAATGCGCCAAAACAATTGACAAATGCGCTAAAATATTAATCTAGGATGCGTGAAAATAGGATGTCTATGCGCTAAAACAGTCCATGGATGTGCCGAAACAATCCAGGGATGCACTGAAATAGTCCGTCTATGCACCGAAATAGTCTGTCTATGCGCTGAAACAGTCTGGGGATGCGCTAAAATAGTCCGTCTATGCGCTAAACCAAGACTCCTATGTGCTAAAGTGCAACTCCAGTCCGTCACCTGTCAGAAATTTTTGCAATAAAAATATTAAAATGGGGGGAGGCCCCACGCTGGGCGCCAAAAATGTGAGAGTTAAAATATGTAGATTAATTAAACAATAAACTAACACACCAATAAGATATTATATTGAAAAAAACTAATCTAGAAAGCATAAATGCAAACTCCAAACAAAAGAAGCTCTTTCAAATTCATCCCATCATCCTCTATCTCCAAGGATTTGATTAAAGTTGTTGGCTCTCAGTTGTGCAAGTAGCACCTTGTTGAAATGATAGCTTAGGAGAATAAGATTGTTTGAAATGCATATCCATAGTTAATTATTTAAACTATTAACTTTGAAATGCTATGATATGAGATTTCTAAGATGCTGATATGCTAATTCGAAATGCAACTATAGTAACTACGCATGAAATCTACTTACGAGAAGGTTGTATTTATAGATTTTTGAAGGCAAAAATCCAGTTGGCGGAGATTGACTATTGAGATTCAAACATGTCAGGATGAATGGTGAGATATGGAGAGGTTGAGAGAAAGGTGGAAGGTTGAGAAGAAAGTGGAAGAATTTTTTCAACCCACAAAACCATCCTCATTCAAAAATGGAGACAAACATGGCATTTATCTCTTCATTTATGAAATTTGGTTGAAAGTTGAGGATAATGGTAATTAATTTAATAAATTTATTTAATTATATGTGACAATTGTAAAAAAAAGTAATTAAATATTTTACGATATTTAATTAAGTGAGGTGAAAAAGATATTTAAATATATAATATTTAAATGTGAAATGAAGGATGAATAATCCATTGTTTTGAAATGATAATTAAATAAATGAATATTAAAATTTATTTAATTTAATTAAGAGGAAAATAGCAATAATTAAAAAAAATTATTTATTTAATTAAACTAGAAGAATTGGAAAAATGAACAATATAAATAAATAATTAAATTTATTTATATGTAGATGACTTTAGAATATTAATTAAATAATTCATATTTAATTAATTAACAAGTTTGAATAACTGTGACCATTTTTAGATGCATACACCCCCATCAATAATATCTTCTCTATAATCCCACATATGTGCCCCTAAAGAAATGAACTCTACAGCAGTTGCATCAAATGAAATATGGGGTCCCCACACTGAAATCTCTTTTTGGTGATGAGCATAAATGGTTGAACCTGGGGCATCCCCTATATCCGACCATACTGTCTAAGCACCCGACCTAGAAAAAATATCTCAATAATGTATGGGGTGCGGTCGATCAAGTATTGATAAGAAAAAACATATGACATCTCTTTGACATCCTCCAACCACTACTCACAATCTAAGTACATATGCCATGTAACTATATCCAAATCATCCAACACTCTTTTCCAATAATCTAATTTTCCCATCCTTGACTGGACAACGATACCTGCATATGCAAAAATATATGGTCACCCAACTAGACATTGTCTATCCCCCATAGGCCATGTAACTTCTATATGTTCCCATGCTCCTCCCTCCATAGTACACTATCTGATGTGGCTCATGGTATACATGGGTGAGCATGCATGATCCCCAAGCATATCATGCACCCTACATAAGAATACTCTCAAGCACTCAACCCCATCCAACTGCTATTCCCTTCGACCTACTGTTAGGACATAAGAAACCACCTATGAAAGCTCCTAGTATGCAAGGCAATGGCACGTATGTCAGCCATCTCAGCCCAGGGAATCTTGTATCTAGAAATATGGTCATCTTCAAAAACTCTCCTCAAGGCATTAGTGCACCCCTACTCTCTGGTGTCATATGACACAATCTCTCCCATCACTAGAATCCACAAAATCTAATAGACATCCTCAAGAGTAATCATCATCTCCCTTGTAGCTAAGTGGAAGGTGCTTGTATCACTATGTCACCTCTTAGCAAGTGCAATCAACAAACCCCTATTGAGACACATCTTTGGAATCTTGAGCAATGAATTCAACCCACATGCATCAATGACATATCTATCTACCTTAACAAGAAGTGGAATCAAGCTCCAGGTCTTCAGGAATCGCTCCTGCACCTGAAGAATCCTTAATCTCTCCTATTCATTCGAAACATATCAAATCAATGTTTGTGATCAAATCAAAACAATCAAATCACTTGAATCAATCAATCCAATTAACTTGAAACATAGTTATCTATCATACTATTTGTTTTTCAATCATGAAAGCAAATTTATGAATCTTGTTATTTGTTTCTCATCAATCATTAGGAAAAATTTATCAGCTATCTTACTATTTGTTTTCTCATCCATTATGAGGAAAAATTTATCTATCTTACTATTTATTTTTCATCCATCATGAGGGCAAATTTGTCCCTTAATTTTTGTTTTCTCATTCAATCATGAGGAAATATTTATCAATTATCCTAGCAGTGAGTCTTCTTCATCATGAGGTCACTTTATCAATCATCCTATCAGTCCTATCACTTATCATCAGTCAAACATCAAAAATTCATTATCACATGTTGAATCAAGAATAAAATTAGGTAAAATTGCATAAATTCAAACAAATGCACTACAAAAATCATTCTATGCACTGCTAAATTGCAAATGTGCTACAAAATTTATTGTATGCGTTGTTAAATCAAATGTGCTATACTTTTTATCATATGTGCTACAGGAATCATCATATGTGCTACAGGATCAAATGTGTTAGGGAATAAATCATATGTACTATGAAATTTATCAAATGCGCTACTCTATGCAAAAACATTTGAAAAGAAAAGAAAAATGTGCGGAAAACATTTCAAATTTTGGCATATCCAATCAAAAGGAGGTTTACGCAATATGTACCGAAGGTCCATAATATGTCGAGTGTTGGTGTCATCGAATCTACTCAAATTTGTGTTGGTGGATGGGAAGTGCCATTTTTCTCACTTTGGAGCTCATTTTTTTCCAAATTCACTAAGGTAACAATGCACAAATGATTTCAAAAGTTAATTTTTACCTATTTAAGGGTGAATGGAGGGTAATTTTATCACATTGTTTTCTCCATGGGACATAATCAAATTTCTTCATCTTCATATCAATTTTTCAATGGCAGATTCCATCAAATCCTCTTTATCAGCCAATGAATCGGACAAAAAATCATCAAAAATTTCCAAAAATCTAAAAAATTGAAAATTTTATCTGATTCATCACCCGAGGGGGCATGCAGACATCAGCTTTCTAAAATTCACATCTGGGGAAAACTTTTTAAATCTTCGAAGCAATGCATAAAACACATCACTTCAAAGAAGGGCAAAATGTATACACCTAAAAATAGTCACATTATAATAAGTTTGGTAATTAATTAAATACAAGTTATTTAATTAAAATATCCAATTCAATCTACATATGAATTAATTGAAATAATTTATTTATATTGTTCTTTTTCTACATTCTTCTATCTTAATTAAATAAGTTTAGTTACTTATTTAATTTAATCACTTTTATATTTCTTCTTAATTAATTAAATAAGTTTTACAATTTATTTAATTTAATTATCACATTGCTTTATTTTGAATAAAGTAAATATTCTCCTTTTTCCAAAATCATAAAATCCACATTGCTTTATTCTACTTTTTCCAGAATCATAAAATCACTTTTAAATCTTCTAAAAAAAAGTCATCTCACTTATAATTAAATATTTTAATATTTAATTAGAATCTTCTTATCCACATTTCACACATAATTAAATATTTTTAATATTTTAATTAGAAGTTTCCAAAAACCACATGTCACATGAAATTAAATAGTTTTATTATTTAATTGATGAATTATCTTCAACTACCAAAACTAACTCATAACTAAAGATGACAAATGGCAAGTTGTCTCTATTTTTGAGTGAAATGTTTTTTTGGGAAGGAAAAATCTTCCTTCTTTTTCTCTAGCCTCCATATTTCTCTCCAACCTCTCCATCTCTCACCATTCATCTTACCAAACTAAATCCCAATCATTTATCTTTGCCAACTAAGCTTTTGCCTCCAAAAATCTATAAATAGGACCTCTTTGTGCTTTGAAAATCCAAGAACTATTTGCATAACGTGAGAACTATAGCACAACATTCTAGCATTCAAGCATCATAGCATATCATCTTAGTTTTTATCATCATAGCATAAATAATCATGGTAGAATAGCTTGCATAATTTTTTCTTAGTTTCATTATCATATTTTCATTATCTTAGCATAACTTTATCTCACATCATTTAGCATAAGAATGCATTTTGCATATCATCTCATTCTCTAGTTTGTAATTCTATTGATCTTATGCTTATACAATATGAGAGCAAGCAACTTAAAATGAATCATTGGAGATAAAGGACAATGGGATGGTTTTGAAGAATCTGTTGGGTTTGAAGTTTATTTAGTTTTAAATTAGATTTTTTGATATAATGTTTCATTGGTGTGGTGTTTAACTTATTTGTTGTTTCCACATATTTACACACACAATATGTTACCTAAATTAGAAGGAAAAATATTAATTAGGTTGACACCATTTCAAAATGATAGGGGGCAGAAAGAGCTATCTCTATTTAAGTATTACAAAATGAGGGGCACTCAAAAATTGTTATTGGTCTAATTAATGGAGATGAAACTCCTTGGAAACTAAATGATCAAATTCAAGCCCTTCTAAAACATTCTATGAATTAAAATGTTATCCATGTATATCAAGAAGGAAATAAAGTAGTGAATGGCTTAGCTAATTTTGGTCTCAATTCTACTAACTAGAATTGTTGGATATTTTTCACAATTTTGTATCCCCTTGATTAAAGATGAGATAGAATGCCTTGAAGGAGAGCCATACTTTTTAGTGGTATAGATCTTAAATTAACATTATTAATATGCAAAGCTTTATGATTTATTATTTAGAGAATTTGGATGAGGTTCAAAGAAGAATCAACAAGTTTAAGGATGCTTTAGCCAAAGATGTTAGACTCGTTAAAGGCATGATGAAGTAATCATCCAGTGGTATTATTCTTATGAAATTAGATCTTATAAAAATAATTTGGATATCTAATGTTAGATATAAGAAGGCCAAAATAAATTTGAAAGGTCTATAGGTGAACACTAATGACATTTTTCTTGGCAAGAGGAGTTATCTAATCTCATTAAGTATCAAGGGGGTATTTGACCACCCTCCATGGTCATGTTTAGCTTATTTTTTATTTTAATTTGTGGGTCTTTGTAGGATCATGGGGGTCCAAAAAGTGGTGATATGACAAAAAAGAATTTTTTATTTACCCAAAAATATGAAATTTTACTTTGAATTTTTACTAGGGTTGGGTAAAAAGTGCATGTTTCCATGGTAAGAACTAGAGAAAAATGGATATCTGTTTGAAATGGATATTCATTAGTAATGGATATATGTCACAAACGAATATCCGTTTCTAATGAGTTCATATAAAAAATTAATATTTTATATATATATTATACAATATTATTATAATACATATTATAATATTAATATATTAATATTATATTAATATAATATAATATATATATATTATATATTATATAATATATATTGGGAGAAGCTAATCTCCCAACAAAAATCACTAATGTATGTAACATTATAATATAACACCCCATCCCCCATTCCACGCGTTGGATAAAATACGTCAATGGAAAGACTTGGTGGAGCGTGTTGACGGACATTTGGGCATGTGTCATTTAGAGTGTCATCACTTGTCCCATCGCCAAATTTTTTTTGTAGCACTGGTGGGTTTTAAAATCATAATTTGGAATGCACAAAAGGCCCAAAAGTTGTCCATTTCAAAATAATAATTTGGAATGGACAAAAAGCCCAAAACATAACCATTTTTCACATTCACATTTTGGAGGTTATTGGAGAGTGTGGAAGGAAGTTGCATGTGTTCAAAGGCCAAAGAAAAGCGGCCACTCTCCCTACCAAAATTCATTTGATGGGCACAGGTAGCTACCTAGTAGGTATGTATATCTACCAAAAAAATATGCCATTTTTCCATTCTTCCTAGGAACTATGAAGAATTGAACGACTATTTGTTGCAAATATGGGTTTTCATTGATAGGAAAATAAAGGGGTTTCCTTGCAAAAAGGGGTTTTCATTTGAAATGTAGAGCTATTTATGTGTTTTTGTGTTGAGGGTTTTTTAATTTTTCTATTTTAATTTTCTCACAAAATAAAACTTTTAGAGGAAGTTGAATGAAATAATTGACAACCAATTGTGGAAATATGAGTGAAATAACTATATAATATTTAGAAAAACTAGAAACTGTGTAGAATATATAACCATGCTGGAAAATGCAATGTGGTTTCTATAATAAAATAATATATTTTTAGAACCACATAAAGCCCATAACATCACCATTTTTGACATTCTCATTTTGAAGGTTGATGATGAGCTCAAAAGGAAGTTGCAGGGGTTTGGAGGATAAAGCAGAGTGATCATTCTCCCTACCAAAATGCATGTGGCAAACATGGGTAGCTAGCTAGTAGGTATGTATATCTGCCAAAAATATGTCATTTTTCCCTTCTACCTAGGGACTCTAAATAATTGAATGGTTATTCATTGCAAATATGGGTTTTCATTGACAAGAAAATAAGGGTTTTCATTTTCCCTCACTGTGTGGAGGTTCTTACAAAATTGTGTGGGTTGGAGATTTAATAAATTATGTACTCACCTCATACTATGTTTTCCAACTTGCAATCATACTGTGCATGTATATCTGGATAATATTAAAAAAATAAAATGCAATTTTTACTCTATGTAAGGCTTGTTATAAATTTTGAAGTTAGATTTCATTACATTTGTTCTGTCTGAATAACAAAATATTTTCAAGATAGTCATATTGTTCTATAAAATTCTAGGTTGGAAAACACTGGGTGTTATACAACCTGCAACTCACATACTAGTCTAAAACCCTTTACACATAACAACCCAATTGCTAAGTCGCCCCTCACTTTAATTTGGTATGTTTTTTTATTGTCTTGAGAACCTTTTTTGAATTAGATAGTAAGAATGTAATGAAATCACTAGGTATTATGAAACTTGCAACCCACATAGCATTGTAAAACCCTCTAGACGTAACAACCTAATTGGTTAGTCACCTTGCAACTCAATCTAGTTAGTTTTATGAAAGCCCTACCTTCAACTAATCCTCGTGCTCTCCACCACTTAGCTTTGAATGTACAAAATGAAATAAATGGAAAAGCACATTGTGTTTTCCAACCTACAGTTATATTCTACATTTATTTTTAAGTCATATGAGTAAATTGAAATGCAACTTTTAGTTTAAGTAACTAGATTTTCTTTAAATTGGGAAGGTGAATGAACTTCACTACATTCTTACTATCTACAAAACTAAATGTTTTCATTAGACTCATTTTGTCTACATATAATCCAACCAAACTAATAACTTGTAATTTCCCTAGGACACAAAGCACCTAAGTTGTCTTGTCCATCAAACCTTTTTCAAGAAATTCCCTAACATTATTATCCTTTTTAGAGAGATTAAAAAATTAATTTGAATAATATTCCTCTTGAAGCACCATTTTTATATGCATTTCCAATAAATGTTCACCACACTTTGGCTAACTCCTCTTTTATCTCATTCAATCAAAATGAGGAAAGAAGAGTTAGCCGAGGTGTGGTGATAATTGAGTGGAATGCATTAAAATTTGCGTCAAGAGAAAGAATATTCAAATTCCTATGTACTATTTTGAAAAGGGTAATAAGTTAGGGAAGTTCGAAAATTTTATTTTATGAACAAGATAATTTTGTGCAATGTGTCATAGGAAAATTACAAGTTATTAGTCTGGCAAGTGACACTTATGAATCTTCAGAACTAATAGATAAAATAATTATTGTCATTCATAGTGGAAAATATACTGTGTTGTAGAAGTTATTCATGATATAATTTACTTGTTCAACTCCACCCATAGCAACATCTCTCACTTTCTTTTCATACACAAATTCTTGTGCAATACAAAACCTCTACAATTTTTCCACTTTTGCATTGCCATTTTCCCTTTGCATATATTGCACATGTTCCTTCCTCAACTTCTCAAGAACGTGGACAATCTCTCTCATTCAATTTGGTTTGCTTCTTTTCAAGTCTTTTTAGAGTAGATTCCTTTTCCATTACATACTTTCTACTACTTGTTGCTCAATTTTTATGTTTCCATTTTCCCATTATGCAACTGCACATGCACCTTCCTCAACTTCTCAATAGTAGGGATAATCTCTTCACTCGATAATTAGCTTTTGTCTATCTCATTCAATGTGGTTTGCATAAATTTTGAAGGTCATCTTCATTACATTCTTACTATGTACTAAACAAAACTTTTTCATTACATTCATATTGTCTATATATAACTACATGTTGGAAAACATTGGGTGTCTAATCAAATTGAGCTAAGGGGTGGAAAACCAATTGGGTTATTACAACATTAATCAGAATTTTTTTTTATTGCATTCATAATTTTTTCTAAAATTACAGGTTGGAAAATACTAGGTGTTATAAAACTTGCAACCCACATACCATTCTAAAACCCTTTACAAGTAGCAACCCAATTGCTTAGTCACCCCTCACCTCAATTTGGTATGTTTTATGTATTCCCCACCTGCAACTCCTCCCTATGCTTGTGCAAGCCACAAGGCCTAGCTTTATTGGCCAGTAGGAGGCGAGAAAACTGATATGACGGTGGTGTCATTATCTCCTTGCTATTGTTGTAATGTTTGCTCCTGTTTGTCAATTTCATCACTTTTATCCCCCGTTGAGAAGGCCCCACACTATTCCATCCCATCATGATATGTATGTTAGTATGTATGTTTTTATGTATGGTTTTATACATTTTTGCATGTACATAGGTTCTTTTTGTTCAGAGATTAGCTATGTCCCATTAAATTCTTACTAAACAAAACTTTTTCATTACATTCATATTGTCTATATATAATTGCATGTTGGAAAAAAATGGGTGTCTAATCAAATTGAGTTGAGGGGTACAAACCAATTAGGTTGTTATTATGTTAATCAAAACAATTTATGATTACATTCATACTATTTTCTAAAATTCCAAGTTGGAAAACACTAGGTGTTATAAAAACTACAACCTCCATACTGTTTTAAAACCCTTTACAAGTAGCAACTCAATTTCTTAGTCACCCCTCACCTCAATTTGGTATGTTTTTTGTATTCCCCACCTGCAACTCCTCCCCGTGCTCTTTACCCTTTAGGTTCAACCATGTAGAATGAAATAACTCATAGCACAAAGTGTTTTCCAGCCTACAATTATATTTTGCATTCATTTTTAAATCATATGAGGAAATTGAAATGAAAATTTTAGTGCAAGAGTTGCTTTAAATTTTGAAGGTGAATTAACTTCACTACATTCTTATTGTCTACAGAACTAAAAAAATTCATTACAATTATGTTGTCAGCTTCGTAGGTGTGTTTTTTCAGGAGATTGGCATGGGGGATGGGGTGTTATGTTATAATATTTATGCATAGGTGTGTTTTTTATGGATATTAGCTTCTCCCTACATGAGTACCAACCAATTTAGGTAAGAATGGAAAGGAATTCAATTTTGGAAGATAGTTTTAATGTAGTTAAAACATCTTTTTGTTTACACAGTAGGAGTATAATGAAAGGCACCTTCAATATTTATCATTCATGTAATTTAGACTTTTATAAGTTATCCAACACCACGTTGCACTTTTGATCTTTCAATATTCCTTATAGGATAATTATTGTTAATTTTAACATTTATTAATTGAGCCTCAAGGTGCATGATATCAGACTTCAACTTTTGAACACCTTCAGATTCTTGCAAATTTTCATTTCATAATCTCTCAATGGCTCTTAACAACATTAATTAATCACATTTTCTTTTGATGATAAAATCTTATTTTTATCTCTTAGTTCCTCTTCTAAGTGGTTAATTGTAGTCTTGTGTTATTTTTCTTTAGTTTCAAAACTTCCAACCAATTCTTTTGTATTTGCAAGTTGACCATCCATGCATTTTTCCTCATCCCCACTAATCTTACCTATTAACACCTCCCTGTTATTCACATAGGAATTTCATGTCTCTACCTTCTTTTCATCCATATCCGATTCTATGTGTTTTGTGGGATTCCTATGTTTAAGAATCTGTGAATTTACTTGTTCAACTCCACCCATAGCATCATCTCTCACTTTCTTTACCTGCACAAATTCTTATGCAATACAAAACCTCTTTATTTTTTGCATTGTGCATTTCCATTTTTCCATCGCATATACTGCACATGCACCTTCCTCCAATTCTCAAGAGCATGAAGGATCTCTTTAATCAATACATTATCCATGTTCATCACTATTCTCTACTTCTTTTCAAGTGTTTTCATAGAAGATTCCTTTTTCATTCCATGCATTCTAGTACTTGTTGCCTCTAATTCTGAATATTGCACAGGGATCCTTCATCAAGTTGTTAAGAGCAAGAATAATTTCTTTAGCCAATACATTATCTATCTCATTCATTTTTTTCTAATTCTTTTCAAAAAAATTATAGTAATTTCCTTTTTCATTACATACTTTCTACTATCGGGTTCTTGAGTTCTATGTTGCCATTTTCCCATTGTGCATACTACACACACACCTTCCTCAACTTCTCAATATTAGGGATAATATCTTTACTCAATACATTATCTTTCATCTAATCTCATTCAATGCGGTCTACTTAAATTTTCAAGGTGATCTTCCTTACATTCTTACTATGTACTAAAAAAACTTCTTCATTGTGTTCATACTGTCTATAGATAATTGCATGTTGGAAAAAGATTGATGTCTAATCAAAATTAGTTGAGGGGTGACAAAACAATTGGGTTGTTACTACATTGATTAGAAAAGGTTTTGATTACATTCATAAAATTTTCTAAAATTCTAGGTTGGAAAATATTGGATGTTATAAAACCTACAACCCACATACTCATCTAAAACCCTTTACAAGTAGCAACCTAATTTCTTAGTCACCCCTCACCTCAATTTGGTATGTTTTGTGTATTCACCATTTACAAATCCTCCCTATGCTCTTCACCCTTTAGGTTTGAGCATGGAGAATGAAACAAGGATTTTTTTCCAACCTGTAACTATTTTGTGCGTTATCATATTTAACCAATGTAATCGCGTACTATTTTTTGGTCAATCAGAGATTACCTACTATTTTTTGGTCAATCAAGGTGATCACCAAGGTTTTTATTGACTTATTAACCTGTATTCTTGCATAACCAATGCATAACCAATGCACACTATGATTTGCAACCAATGTGTCTTGAAATAATCTGTATTTTTTAGTTGTCTATACAAGTAATGATATAAAGAGAAGTTTGACAGTGGTACGTGGTATCTTTCTTGTTTGTCTTCTCTTCCCTTATTGATTATGCAAGTTATGGTCTCTTTCATATGCAAGGAGAGATGAGTTTTTCATATATCAAAATGAACATCCAATGCTTGACAGTTCTAGCAAAATGGAAAATATAATTACTTGTATATATTACTAGTAAGCAATAGGTTAAATTGGAAATTAAATTCCCATTATACAATTTGTTTATTGTTTTTACAAACTGACATGTTGCAGTCAACAAAACAACAATTAATTTGGAATAAAATGAGTTCTTTGTAGCACAAAATGTTAAAGTAATTGGTTATTTACTTGATTAATTAAACAATATTTGTTTAATTAATTAAAGTCCCTTTTATCTCTTTTACACTTAAGCTAACATTAGGTGCATAATAATTAATTATTTTATTAATTATTAATGTGCAAGCCTAGGGTTTTCCTTTTTAGGGTTTTTGACCTATATGTGGTTGAAACATTTCTTTTGTATGATCATTCATTTTACTTTTTGGTGAATATAGAGCTCCACATCTTTGAGCATCTTTCATTGTTTTCTTCTCTTTCCTTCTCCCTGTAACAGGTATTCTTGCTTGCAGAGATCACTGGGATCCCATGAAGTTGTATTTGCTCAACTTCTACATAAAATGTCTTTAATTTTCCAATTTAATGTATTGCTAACACTTGTATTTCTTCCAGGTGGTTGATATAGGTGAGGAAACAAAATTGAATAAAACAAGGGAAGGTGGATTGAGAAGGATGCTTCAGGAGATGTGAAGCTTTTGTACTAAAATAGGTGATTCTAGTTGTCATAGCTTGAATTGCAATGTACTAGATAGTTAAATTTCTAAAATTTATTTTGCATTTAGAAGTTTTGATTTTTTTTTAGATGAGATGCTTAGTGTGGGGAATGCAAAAAATTTGAAGTTTAATTTAAATAAAATAAATGTTACATTATTGTGTGTGTATTATATCCCAAAATTTTACATGAATCATGTTGCCTCCTTGAAGTGTGAGTGTTACACAAGAAACGCTTAAAGCATCAATGAAGGGTGATACTACATCCTTTTAATTACCCTCCTCATAATTGACTTGTGTTAATTTTAGGATGATTTATCCAATACTACATTGGTATGATTTATCTTCCAAAATGGAATAGGAACCTTTGGTTCCTTGGTAATTAGATCATATATATTTGCAAACGAACATACTGTTTATCATTTTATATTATATTATTTATTTATTTAAATCATGTACATTTGTTCAATTGTGAAGCATCATTGCATAGTTGGGTTTCATAAGGTTTTGATTAAGGAACATTATTGTTGTAATTGTTTTTACTTAGTATGATATACCATACAAACTGCAAAGGTGGGGCTAGAATAACACACAAATGGCCATTAGGCTTCCTAAATTTTATAATGGAATTTTTGTTCTATAAACACAATGCAAAATTTATGTAAACACAATGTGTTACAATGTAGAAGCCTCTTTAAAAATATGAGTATTCCTTGTTGTCCATTTTGTAGCTTTAGAAACACAATGTTTTGTCAATTATGCAGATGCTTATGCCATGTTGGATGTAGCTAATATCCCAAAAAATTGCACCTATGTACATACAAAATGCATAAAACCATACATAAAAATATACATAGAAACATACATAACATGATGAGATGATGTAGTGTGGGGCCCGCCAAAAGGGGGATAAAAGTGACGAAACGATAGATGGGAGAAAACATTACGATGACAGAAACAAGGAGATAATAGCATCATCAGGTTGGTTTTCTCGCCTTTTGTTGAGCGATAAAACTATTCTTTGTGGCTTGTGTGAGAAGTTGTCTTTTTTAGATATTTTTTCTATCACAAGAATTAGAGGTGGACTGACATGTGCATTTTTTAGTTTTGAGAAAGAGGGTGGAAAACACTCTGCATTTCAATATACACATTGAAAGCTAAAGGTTGGAGTGCATGTGGAGGAATTGGAGAAAATTGACAAAATTGAGGTGAGGGGTACTAACCAATTGGGTTGCAGAGGGTTTTACCACACTATTTGGGTTCCTTATTTCTTAACACCTAGGGTTTCCCAACATGAATTTTTATAAATCACTATGAAGTGTGTAATATGACATACACTATGTATTGATAGTTAATAGATTCCACCTTTAATGAGAAATGTGTTATTTGATAAAATGCAAGCCCATATAGATGTTTGTATATCTACATTTCAAGACAAAGCTTGAGTTTAAGTAAAGGTAAGCTTCAAAAAACATTATGTTTCCCAACCTACACTACACAACGTTCACCACTGTCAACAAGTTTATTCATTATTGCCAATAATGGCAAGAAATTGGCGTTCTTGCTATTTGTAATGCACACATACATATACAACCTTAAAAACCACAAGGGCTTGGGTATGTTGTGATGTGGAGGTCAACAAATGTAGTGTGTTATGAAGTATTTAATTTTTATATCACATAAGTTGTGCAAGCTTAACTATCTAGCCCAAAGCTTGGTCCATGCCATTAAGTGCAGTTGAAAAATGATAGTAATTTTCAAACCTCATATCTTTGTGAGCACATTCAAAGCTAAACATGTAACAATCGAATTGGTTATTCACATATGATCTCAATTTGGACATTTTTCATCATTTGTGATAGTTCTATATTGAACATTAAATTTCAAAATTACAAAACCCTACATAGAAAAACACATAACGAAATCTACATATCAAATTAAAACCCCTTTTTGTAAGGAAAAACCTTGGAAACAAATCAATGAATACCACTTTTTGTAACGAATATCCATTTAATTCTTCAAATTCCCTAGGAAAAAAGTAAAATGGCTTATATTTTAGTAGATATACATACCTGCTAGCTAGTTGCTTGCATGTCAAATGTGTTTTGTTAGGGATAGTGGCCACTCTACTTTGGCCTCTGAATTCTTGTAACTCCCTTTCGTGCTCCCCAACAACCTCAAAAATGTGAATGTCAAAACTGGTGACATTTTGTGCTTTTTTGTCTATTTCAAATTATGCTTTTTCAAACAGATGATGGTTATGATGCATCTGAGATGTATTTTTGTAGGGAGAATAACCTCATCCAATGGGAAAAAGCTAATCTCCCTATAAAATCTAGTAAAATCAAGCTATATCCCTTAAAAAATGTATATATTGGACATGATAACATAATCAAACATGTTGTATCCCTTAAAAAAGGCAATACGATATCATTTGTAAGACATGCGGTTTTGTAGGGAGATCACCTTCTACAATTGGATGTGGCTATTCTCCCTAGAATAATACATGTCAGAGGCATCATAACATAGAAAAATGAATTAGAAAATACAAGAAAACATACACCACATGATGGGAAAAATAGTTTGGAGCCTCCCAAGATAGGGGACAAAAGTGAAAAATTTAGAAAATGGGAGGAAACATTGCGATGATGAAAGTAAAGAGATAACAACAGCGTCTAAGTGTTTTTCCTACCTTATGTTGGTTGTGACATTGTGGAAAGATTTTTACCATAAAAATTGTTAGCCCAATGGCTTCCATGAGAAGCTATCCTTTTCATTGAATTTTATGCACCCATGATCATTGGAATCAGATTGATGTGAGTAAGACCTGTGTTCTAAATTGTAATAACTTTTTTTTGAGAATATATGTTCAAATATGATATTGCACAAAATAATTGAAGGTTTTAAAACACTCTATGACTTGAGTTATTTCATTCTACGTGTTGAAATCTGAGGTTTTGAGAGCACAGGGTGGAGTTACAGGTGGGGGATATATAAAACTATCCAAATTTTCCTAAGGGGTGAGTAATGAATTGGGTTGTTACTTGTGAAGGATTTTAAAATAGTATTTGGGTTGCAGGTTTCATAACACCTAGTGCTTTCTAGCTTGCAATTGCATATTATTGGTGTTATCATTGCACCAAAAGGTTGACCTATCAAGGCTCGATAAAAGCATTAGATAAGATCCACAAGAGGAAATTAAACCATATCATGAATCATGTGGTTAGCATTGATTAAGGGGTGGAAGCATTGAGCAATCCCCCTCGCATGACCATGGGATTTGAACCTACGACCTGGCTCCAATACCAATTATAATAAAATTGATCATGATTGTACAACTTGACATCAAGAACTACAAATGATACCACTAAAAAATATCTCAAATAACCCACATCAAATATGTAGCTTTTCTTCTCCTCTGACCTCTAGAAGTAATCTCTAGAAAAATATGACAACATTTCATGACAACTAGGCATCTTTGGAGCAACTTTGTAATATTTTCAAAACAAGCTCTTCTATGCATCACACATCACCAACTCTTCCAAAATCTGATCCACTAAGTTGCATGATGTCAAAAGGTGTCATTGATGTATGAAAGAGAGAAGAGCATGCTTCACAAATGAGAAAGGTATGCTTCAAAGATGCCTAGTTGTCATGAAATGTTGTCATGCTTTTTTAATAGAGGTTACTTCTAGAGGTCAGATGAGAAAATAGGTTGCATATTTGATGTGGTTTTTTTGAGAGCTTTCTAGTGGTATCATCTACAGAGCACTCATGATCAATTTTATTATAATTGGTATCAAAGCTAGGTCATGGGTTCAAATCCCATGGTCACGTTAGGGGGATTGTGTGAAGCTCAACGCTTCCACCCATCAATCAACGTTGACCATGTGATTCATGAGATGGTTTAACCACCTCCTGTGGATCTTATTTGACACTTGTATCATGCATTGATAGGTCAAAATTTTGGTGCAATGGAAATTCCAACACACATAGATAGTATGAATGTAGTGACAATGTTTTGGTTACTTAAATAGTAAGAACATAATTGTTTTGTTACACCTTAGGTGAATTTGGATACTTTTATGTATACCCCACCTATAATTATATTAACTATATGAATGTCTTGGAATCCTTTTGTTCCCTATACAATAAGAATTTAATGAATTTCACCTTCAAAACATATAACAACTCTTAGTTATAATATAAATTGGATTTGAATTTCTTCATATGATTGAAACAAAGAAATGTGCAAAATAATTGCAAATTGGAAAACAAAATGTGGGTTGCTAGTTGTTTCATTCTACATGTTTAAATTTAGATGGTCGATAGAATGGGGAGGCATTGTAGGTGGGGGATACATAAAACTAGCCATATTGACCTGAGGGGTGACTAACCAATTGTGTTGTTATGTGTAGAGGGTTTTACAATGCTATGTGGGTTGTAGGTTTCTTAACACCCAATTTTTTCCAATTTCATTGCATTCTTGATATCTACAAAGAAAAAATTTCTCAAGACAATCACAAAATATACCAAGTTGAGGTGAAAGGTGACTAACCAATTGGGTTGTTACTTATAAAGGGTTTTAGAACAGTATGGGGGTTGTAGGATTAATAACACCTAGTGTTTTCCAACCTAGAATTTCACAAAACAGTATGAATATCTTAAAAATATTTTGTTATTTAGATAGTATGAATTTAGTGAAAGGAACCATCAAAATTTACCATAACTATTAGTTATGGTAAAAATTGTAATTCAGTATCTTCATGTGATTGAAAAATAAATGCACAAAATAATTGCAAGTTATTTCATTCTATATGTGGGGGATACATAATTGAAACCAAATAGAGCTGAGGGATGACTAACCAATTGGGTTGTTATGTGTTATGGTTTTACAACACTATGTGGGTTGTAGGTTTCATAACACTATCTCTTTTCCAACTTGCAATTTTTTTGACAATATAAATGTATTGAAAAATATATATTTAGACAGAAAGAATGTAATGAAAGACACCTTAAAAATATTAAGTCTTAGGTAGACTAAAAATTGTGTTTCAAATTCCTCTGAAAAGTATATGCTTTGTTACAATAAACAATGCGATAAATTTTGGAACTTTAACTATCCATAACACTTGAAAATGTTTTACATTTTACAGCCAACTAGGGATGTGTACTTTAAAACAAGAAGTGATTCGTACAATAATTAATGTTCTTGAGATGGTAATCACACCTAAAAATGTGTGTAGTGTTTCATCTCCTTTGGTATGGTCATGCTCAACAAACATGCAGGTAAGATTCACTAATTACAAGATGCAATCAAATGTATAGTTTTAATATTGGGAAAATAGTTATGATGTTGACTAGAAAGTGGGAATTTTTTAATCAGTAGGAAGAAACCATTGTACAGAGGATGTCCCCTCATTTTAGGAAAATGATGAATGTTGAGGCAATGACGTGTTCAATAATTGATTGTGAACTTCCAATTACTTTTTACTTCCAATGCATCAACTAGAATGCTTTACAATTTCAGTTATAAAATTTCATGTCTATTATGAATATGTTGATTTTGATAGTATATCATTCCTTTGATTTAGGTTGATAATAAAGGAGATGATCATGCTCTTTCCATAGTTTAATATAAAGTAGAAGAAAAAATTTGATTAAGGGCCTCTCAACTTAGACAAAATCAAGAAGATGCATTCATCACTAGATATATCATGCCCACATCATTTCAACTATGACAAAATCAACTTGAGTTGTGCAAGAAAATCCTAAATTGAAGGAAATGCATCTAGAGAGAGTGATTTCTAGCATGGGGATCTTCATGAGGAGATCTATATGGAGCATCCTCTAGGTTTTTTGCATGATAAATCACTTGTTTGTAGGCTTCAACGTTCATTTTATTGTCTCAAACAAGCCCCTCAGGCTTGGTATGCGAAGATGGATAGTTTCTTTCTTTCTTTCAGCTACACTCGCCATTCTAATCCCATAGTTTATACTTATATACATGGAGAGGATCTACTCATACCTGTGCTCTATGTGGATGATTTTATTCTCATAGGAAGTTATACTTACATGATTTAGAGTACACAACAAGCATCGATGGAGTGATTTGATATGACCGACCTTGGTCTTTTGCATTACTTCCTTGGTCTTCAAGTTCATCATACTTATGAGGGGATATTTATTTTCCAGTAGAAGTATGATCTTGATTTGCTTCATAGGTTTGGTATGGTTGATTGTAAGCCTACCCCTACTCCATTCCAATCAAGTGTTGTATTGTCTACCAGTTGCACTACTCCTATAGTTGATCCCACCTTGTATCAATAGTTGGTTGGTAGTCTTTTGCACTTGACACAGTCATCCTAATATTTCCTTTGTGGTTGGAATTTTCTCTTGCTTCTCATAAGAGCCTCATGAGAGTCGTTAGAAGGCTTATAAATGTATCTTGAGATATATTTAGGGCACTACTCATTTTGGCATTCATTACACATTAGGTGCATCTCATATTGTGGGCTTCACTAACTCAAATTGGGTTGGTGATGTCAATGATCGAAAGTCTACTTTTGGCCTTGTCTTTTACCTTGGTTCTAGTTTGATTGAATGGTCATGCAAGAAGCAATCTACTATTGCATTATCATCGATAGAGTTGAGTATCGAGGTGTATTTTTGGCTAGTCGGGAGGTTTTTTGGCTTCCCCAGTTGATGACTGAGTTTGGATTTCCTTCCACTCATCCCACTACTCTTTGGTGTGACAACCAGAGTGCCATGCATATCTCTCACAACCCAGTGGAGCATCAGCGTACTAAGTGTATTGAGATCCAAATGCACTTCATTAGGCAGCTCATCCAGGATGGTGTTCTCATCTTGGAGTATTTGCCTACAAATCAACAGGTTGTAGACATCTTCACTAAACCTTTGGCATCAACTCATTATCTTCAGTTGTGATCGATGCTTGGGGTGAAGGAAGTTTTCCTTGGGGGTCTTGAGGAGTCCTCCTTCCTTCTTTAATTTCTTTAGTTTTATTTTCAAATTTTTCTCTCTTTTGGAGAGGATTTTTCTCCCACAAGGTTTTTCTCCTTTTCTCTATTTATGAGAGTTTTTTTTTTTTGTGCATGGATACCTCATCAGGCCTTGTTGTCGAGACCCATATTTTTCATGTTTGTATTGGTTTGTTCCTCCCTAAGTTGCACTTAAGGGGGGTGTTGGTGTGAATAAGTCTTGTACCTAGTTAATTCCTTTACTAGGGACTTAAGGGACTTAGTTCACATGTTATATTTACTTGGATAAAATATTCCTTCTAGAAGTCTTAGTTGTCTTATCTAGACTTTACAATTTCCTAGGTAGTTATGAGTTAGTTTTCTCATGTGATAGGATTAAGAAACTTGTCATGATCTGTTGCAAGGTGTCGCCCTTGGTCTCCTCAAAATGGGCTAGCATAGAACTCAAGCTTCATGACATGGTTTAACCACCTCCTGTGGATCTTAGATCTTGTATAAATCCAGTAGTTGTATCGGTCATTAACAGGTCAATATTTTGGTGCAACGACAACCGTCTTTGCAAAAATTGGTATCAGAGTCGAGGTCACAGGTTTGAACCCCTCACTTGTGCTAGGGGGATTGTTGCAAGGTGTCACCCTTGGTCTCCTTGGTGTGGGCTAGTATGGAACTTGGGCTTTGTGACATGGTTTAACCACCTCCTATGGATCTTGGATCTTGTATAAATCCAGCGGTTATACCAGGCATTAACAAGTTAATATTTTGGTGCAACGACACTCATCTTTGCAACATGATCTTTTCTAACCCTATCTCTCATCCTTTCCTTTATAAGAAAGGAATCTCTAGCATTATTGTATTGTATTCTATTGCATATCATATTGATCATTGTATCACATTGCAATTCTTGTTTGGTGTAATAGTATCTTCCATTGTTGCTTCTCTTTATCTCTTGTAGAGGTTATTTGGTGTTGTAGATTGAAGATCTTGGGTTGCTCACTTCAACAGAGCATGCAAAGGGTGACCCTAAGGATGAGGAGAGTGGTGAATGAAGCATGGGGTGATGTGGAGGACAAGAAGGTAGATATAATAACTCAATTATTGTATCATTTGGCTATGTGTATATGTTGTGCATTCAATTTATTTTAAGATCAAATATATTAAGCTATTTTCTTTTTTGAATTTGTTGTGTAAGTTGTTGAATACAAAAAAGAAGTAGAGAATTTGAGATACCTATGTTATTGTATATTAGAACAATGTACGAGAAAATTTCATGATTGGAAATTTTCAACATGCATAGGATTTTGGATCACCACCATCCTATTCTCATACAGAAAAATCATGGATGAAGTGCATTGGGGGGGAACCAAAATTCCCCCCTCCTCCCCTTGAGAAATTGAAAATTTATCTTCAAAATAAGGATAATATGGAGTACCAACTAAAGCTATGGGAGAATATCCAGAAAAAGCATGTTATTGAAAGGGTCTATATAAATTATGGTAAACAAAGCTTCCATCTACTTCCTAAGGAAGAAAAGGATGAGGTGAAGGAGAAAATGGCATTATATAATAGTGAGGAGAACAAGGAGCAAAGAAGGACAAAAATATTCTTGTTGTAGGAGAAAAAGAGAAAGGACGGAATGGTAATGTGAAATTAAACTGTTAAATCTTAATTTTGGTTGGTTCATTTTTTTGTTTTGATTCATATAAAGTTCACTTAATGTTAACTTACATGACATGTTAGGGTCATGGTCGACAAGAATTTTCTACCCCCAAGCAGAGTATTGTTCATTTGATAGAGGAAGTTGTGCCCACAAAAGCACAAGATGATGTTATTCCTCCCAACCTAGCATTTAACATTGAGAAGAATAAGGAGTGTACATGGTCAAAATTTTCAAGGCACCCTCACATGAAGAAACGAGAATAAACAGTGATTTCAAAATATTTTGTTTAATGTTTTTTTCTAATATTTCAATGAATTAGTTGAATGCATGTGAATTTCATGTGACGTTTCAATTCCTAGTATTACAAGGCAAGGATGAACAACAAAGTACTAGCCTCAAGTGGTGTACTATTGATTTGGAAGAATAAGCAATGGCCATGAAAGCACAAGATGATATTATTCCTCCCAACCCATGAAGTAGTGCCCATGAAAGCACAAGATTACGTTGTTCCTCCCAACCCACCATCTAACATTGAGAATAAGGATCATACATGGTCAAAAGTTTCAAGGCGTCCTCACATGAATAAATGAGAACAAGCGGTGATTTTGAATCTTCTATTTAATGTTTTTTTTATTTCAATGAATTGGTTGCATGCACGTGAATTTGATGTGACATTTAAATTCCTTCTAGTATAGGGCAAGGATGAGAAATGAAGTGTTTTCCTCGAGTAGGGTACTATTGATTTGAAAGATGAAGCAATTCCCATGAAAGCACAAGATGATAGTGTTCCTCCCAACCAGTCATCTAACATTGAGAAGAGGAAGGAGCGTACACGATCAAAAGTTTCAAGGTGCCTTGACATGGAGAAACTAGAAGAAACAGTGATTTCAAAATATTCTATTTAATGTTTTTTTTCATTATTTTAATGAATTGGTTGATGCATTTGAGTTTTATATGACATTTCAATCCCAGCTATTACAAGGCAAGAATGAACAATGAAGTGTTGGATTTTACCTTATTGGCAATGTGGTTGCAATGGAGTTAGGAGGCGGTAATAGATATGGACATAGGGATGGGGAGAAAACTAGCCTGCAAGTGGGATAGGGTAATAAAAATGGACATGGGGAAATGGAGAGCACTAGCATGCCATCTATATCGATAATAGACACAACACACTTCCATGCTTTTGTTCCAATTTCTTTATGAATCCTTTAATATGTCTTGAATTATGATTGATGTTAATTGCATTTATATTGTAGACAAATCCTTTTGATGAGGATAGGATAGATATTGAGGGCATCACTTTTAAGGTTAATGATCACGTTGACCTTTGGTGGTGGCATAAACTATTTGGAAAAGGAATTGTAAGTGTTGTTAGTAGAGATGCTACTTGCCACAAAATTCCACTCCCACAAGGTTGTGTGAGAGTCAGCAAATTGTTAAGGCCATTGTTGGTGATTGCAGACTGCCTTATCTTG
>CM021108.1:507997888-508017576 GCA_007115665.2 Sequoiadendron giganteum | reverse complement strand
TATTGATTCGAACCTTGATAATAGAGAAACAACAAAAGATAAAGGTTTTGAGAGATGATTCTAATACTACTTCTAACCCTAAAATTGAAAATTCCAAAAGATAAAATGTTCGAAATGGACCGATCTCTCATAAACTACTTTTTGCTCAACCCAAATGAATCTACAATTTCATAGAAATAGTGCAATCTTCTAAGGTATTTAAATATTTTCATATCACAAACATTCATTCAGCCAATCCTATTATAATTGAGATGAACAAACCCTTATAACTGAACTAAGCACAATTTTAAGTCCAGGCTAACTTTGCAAAGCAGCTAACAATCAGCTAACTGCAAAAAGTATGGAATAGAGATCGCTGCAAACATTCCAAACATGAAACCCTAAGAATTATCAAGCTATTTAACCATAAACTTATAAGCAATTTCAAAGATAGAATAAAAAGAACCATGCTAGATGAAATTCCAGAAGATAGATACCAAATACAATATCTTTCTTATATTAAATCATCCAAAGTAGCAACAAATCCAATTTTATGTTACAACACCTGCATGAGAATAAACCCTAATTTGCTCTAGTATCACTTATCTATTCTGTCTATCCTCTTGTTCTTCTATGTGCCTATCTATCTATCATCAAATGAGGCAACATGCCTATTTTATAGAGAATCCATAAGATAGGTCGGCCCAATAGATAATTTTACAATAAAACCATGAGCTACAAGAGGTCAGCCCAAATATATTCGAACATCACATGAAATGTGCCATTGGCACCAATTTCATCACAAACCGCGAAGATACCAAAAAGGTCAGGCCAATACATTTGAAAAATGGGAACTACAAATCTCAATATAGCCCTATATAACTACTCCGCATCCTTTTCTTTAGTTTGATCTTCCTCACCATGTACGACCAACAAAACCCTATCCAACTCAGCAATAGGTGGCATAGGCAAAACCCTAATCCTTCTTTCAAGAGACTTAATGTCATCTCTTGCCTTCCTAACTGCACCATCCCAATTGATCTTATTAGCCAAATACTTGTCCATGACTACAATATAAGTTGCAGTATCATCCAACTGATGCCCAGTAACTGGCCCTTCACTGACTAGAGAGTAAACATCTCTCCACCACTTCCTAAGCTACTCCAAATTGAGATGTTTTGGAGTAAACTTCTTCCTTCCAGTCATAACCTCAAAGAATGAAATACAATTGTCATGGATGCTAGCTAATGTGTCCTCAACCTGTCGTGCCTATTTATGGATTTTTCTTAAGGCCTTCTACCTCATTTAAAGGATTTCAAACCATTCCCAAGGTTCAGAAACCCTTGGAGAGGAAGAATCCCACACTTTACTAGTTTATCTTCAGTGAATCCCATGATTCTTGTAACCTTCTGTAGTAAGAGGTCAGTATCCACATTATCCTGAGCTAAGACAATGTTTAACCAATCCACTGATCTCATTGCATCTCCTCTAGTTGATAGAATGGTCTTAATAGCATCATCTCCTTTAGTTTAGACAACCTGCAACCAAGCAACTATAGCATGTGTGGTGCCCTTCATCTTCTCTACTTCAGAGATTGTATCTTGAGGTAAGAAACCTGCACCAAAGGAGGAAGATCCAATAGCTTTCAAGGGTTTCATAAACTCTTATGAGTATTTATTCAGTTTCTCATTCTCTTTTTCTAACTCATGCCTCATTTGCACAACTTTCTTCAACCTGCCCACAATCACTGCACTAGAGCCCTCATATTATTCAATATATTTCTGGATAGTCACACACCCCAAGTTAACAGTTTGCACATTATAGTCCTGAGCAATCACACTGTCTCTATCTTTTTTTGGAGTAGGGGTAGAAATGTGATCCACTTTGTTACCTAACCCATCTCTTTCAATTTGGGACACAACCCTTGCTTTCTTCTTAGTTTTCCCCTTTTCCACATTAGCCATGATAACATCCCAATTAGGAGGAGCATCCTCCACTATCACTATTTTACTCTTCAACTCCTCCTCAGGAAAATCTAGAATAGTAGACCCAGCAGGAACTGTATTTTTTTGATCTTTCTCTTGTTTGTGTTGATCACTAGTTGTATCCTTTTCCACACTTGGCATACTGGGAATGTCTATGACTAGATTCTCTTTCTCTTGTACCTGTTCTTCCACAACCACCTGCACTGGTGAAGGGGCCCTAGCTGGTATCTCTTCCTCCTTTTGAGAAGGCTTGTCAAATTTCTCCCTCATAGGTGAGTCTGCATATGCCACCAAGGGGGACTATAATACCCTATCAATCTTTGCTTTTGCATTATAGAGGTCTCCCTCTTGAAATCCTTCCTCGCTCAAATCTTTGGGATCCTCATCCTGCTTTGGTTCCTTTTGTGTGTTATCAGCATCTTGAGGAATGGAGACACTCACTTGTTCCACAACAGGACTACTCATTGGAAAATTCTCCTTTCTTGCAGTATCCCTTGGGGAAGGAGTCCTTGACCTCCTCATGTACACTTGTGTCTTCTCCCCTAATCTTTCTACCTTCACTACTGGTGGGTAAATCTCCTTGTTAACTTTAGGAGCCTCCTCCACCTTCTGTGATAATTTTATAATCCTTATTCTCTTTATCAATGAAGGAGAAGTTTCCACCTCCTCCTCTTCTTTATTCTTTTCGACTTCTTTCTTAGATGCATGTCTTTTCTTCTTAGCAATAGGTTTCCTTTGTTTACTCACCTCTTTGGCCTTCTCAACTTGAACCTCCCTTACCTAGATTCTGAAAGGAGAATCCACCTTCTCTTTTCCCTTAGGGTCTGGTTCAAGTGAGCCCTCAGAAGCAGAGTGAGACTCTAAGTCTCCCATAAAATCATAGGTGCATGGAACACCTTCACCTTCCAATTATAGCATCTTGTTCTTTAGCCACATCTTGGTATATTTGATCATCGGGGCCATGACTTGGTCTAACATAGTCTTTTCTTCTTCTAACCAATCAACTTCTCCAACTGGCCCATATTTTACTACCTCATAAACATGACCCTGGATCATATTTCCATCCTCTTCTACCTAGTCAGTGAAGGCCTTTACATTGTATAGTCTTACCAAATCCACTGGCAATCTAGAAAAAATATTCTTTCTTACCTCAAACTCATCGGAAAGGTTAACCCATTAATCTTCAATGTGAGCCTTATGGCTATATTCCCTACTAGCCTTCTTTTGAGCTTCGCTAGTGATGTCAAACCTTGCATTTTTTGAATGGAAGGAGAGACCAAGAGTACTCATCTCCTCCTCAGAAGCATGAAGATATTGAATAGAAGCACAAACCTCACCCATTCGTATCTTGAGGGGGAAATCATTCCCAAAACCGGTCTTGTGCATCTCTCCCTTTACAACATTGTCAAAGTCACAAATATGCCTACTAACTTCCAACAATATGACATGATCAGTAGGGTATCTAGGGAGTCTATAGGGAGCTCTCTAAAAACCATCAATTTTGATGTATGAGAAAGTTGGGAACTGGATAAACCATGCCCCATATCTCTTTATCAATTCCTTTTCCTTATCAAAAATTCTCATATGTTCTGCACCTTGGAGAAATCTAGTGATGTAAATTGTAAACGCATCATTGGATATCTTGTAGCTTCCTCCAATCATGTAAAACTAAGGATATACTTCATAGATGGCATCCTTCCCAAAGGTACCCCTAGTGCTTAACCCCTTGTATGGGTGAAGTCTCACCAATGAATACACTAGGTAAGAGGTCATGGTAAAAGTTTTGGTTTGCAAGACACTGCATAACTGTTCATGGATCACATCACTGATGACACCTACCCAATGATAGTCAATACCCTACTCCATTCTAGCAATCACATTAAACATCCAAGTCTCGAATAATCTTGCATTCCTCAATCCCACCAACCTGCTGAGAAGAGTGATGACATTGTAGTACTCTCTCTTGAACTTAAGTCTAAATAGTTCCTTAGGCAACTTGGAGAAATGGGATTTAGGCTTCTCTAGCCAAGAGTTAATCACCTGCTGAGACTTGACTACATTCTCCTCATAATACTTCCTAGCACCATCCTTTTTAAAGGCCACCACATGGGACCTATCAGGCATGTCAAAGGTTTTAGGAATGGAAAGAGGAGAAAACCCAGCCAAGATCCTTCCCTAGGGACCAATTATCCTCTATGTCCCTCTGTCATAATTTTTGGCACATTCAAGCACCAGTTCATAGCATTGCACTGTGGAAGGAAAACCTGCCACATGAGCCAATCCCAAGTCTACCATTCTTTTAGCCAACAAAGGAGGATTCGTTACTGACACCTCAGCCTTAAATTCTTCATATTTCCACATGCCTATGTTGGTATATGTGATTCCTAACCAAATTGACGTCAGCTTGCTCTCTAGAATCTGACTCCTTATGTCCAATTTCACTTTCTCTGCATCTGAGATGGCAGAAGTCTCTGCACCTAGATCTGAAGTCTTCCCCTTGCCTCTACCAGCAACATCCTATCCTGATCTTGCTTGCAAACACATAAAGATGACCACAATCAGTTCCACAAGAAACAAGAAGTTTAGGAAATCAGTATCCCAAAGTTCAGGATTTAGCCCCCCTCGCGGATTCTACACTCGAGAGGATTTTCGGGAAAATCCGGACTAGGCAGATTCACGTGAACCAAACATGCAAAATCCCAAAACATCATTTTAATCTATCAATCAACAAGGGAATAATATTAGAAACACTTAGCATAAGCTCATTTAATCAATCAAATACATCATCAATAAATAGATCCTTCACAACCATCAAATTCAATATTTTCCCAGAAAACTCGGGAGAATCCGCCAGAGATGGATTTTGGCAAGAATAGCAACAGTTATAACCAACCTCGAGAAAAAGGAGGAGATACAAACAATTTGGGAAAATTTGGATGGAACTAATTTTGGCAAAAACTAGATATAACATTATTAAATCATGAAATCAGTAAAACGAACCAACTGTGGACATCGGAAAAATCCAGAGGAAGTGGATTTTAGTGAGGTGGATGAAATCCAAGAAAAGGTGGTTAAAGAGAAAGAAAGGAGGGAAGGTCAATGAAATTTGAGGGAAGAAAAATTTCATGAGGACCTCAGAAACCCGAACCCATCCACATCTTCCTTACTTTCACCAAAACGATTCAAATCACTCTAGATTTCAAGGCCAAACTTCGGAAACAACTTAACCTATACCTCCAATGGATCAAATACAAATCTAGAACACTCCCCACAACAATTCAAGGAGAATTGGCCATGCCCTAGGTCATCAATCTGTCATGAAAACATAGGGAACCATGCACGACTTGCTCACACACCAGAACAGGGATTTTAAGACCAATATAAGCAAGTGCCCAAACAAGAAGCAATACCAAACCAAACATAAACATTGAACAACCAACCAAATGGACTGGTGCAATAATTAAAACTCCAAAAATGTCCAATGATGATGTGCACACCCAAAGAAATTAGGATATCACGAAAGACTAGGAATCAAATGAGGTGAAGCGATTCAAAATAAACAAAGAAAAGAGGCATTTCTACATACCATGATAGCGAAAGGGCTGGAACTGGTGATGCCAATAGACAACCGTCAAACACGAGCAAGATATAGTCCATGCACATGAATTCCAATGCACAATCAAAATGGCCTTAAAAATCACAATCGAGCAAAACACCAAAAGCTCCAAGACTCAATCTCGAATGATAACAAACACACAAAACTCAAATGATCAAAGACTTCCCAAACTCTAATATATCAAAGCCCCAAAACACCCGCACAAATGCCATTAATGCGGTCGACAAGACAACCACGACCACAAAAACTCGGGGACTCGACATGGCGACGGACTTCAGAAAAATCCGGAGGGAACGGATTTTCCTGAAATAGGGTCAAAAGGCAGCAACCTCGGGACATCGAAAGGAAACTGGGAGATTTTGGCCCAGGTGCATTTTCCCGAAAGCAGTGAAAACTCCGGCGTAAAGGAAAAACTCAAGATTTTCAATAAAATTCATAAGTGTGCCACTTCAATTGGAAAAATAGACATTAAAGCATGAACCCAAGCAAGCAAAAACCCCCAAAAAAGAAGGGCCAAAACACCAAAAGCAAAAAAAGAGGGTCCCCACTTTCAGTGGGGCATGTGTACAAAAACTGCACAACAAATGGCGACTCCACTAGGGAAATGCTCCAGAGAATTTCAAGAATAAACTAGAATCAACAACCAAGAATCTCTGGTTTCAATCCTCTCATCAAGACTCCTATGAAAAAAGTTTTAGAAACCACAAGCAAGAAGACCTTTTCCTATACCAGGGTCCCAATTTGTGTATCATGCATTTATTCCTATCCTATAAGTGCAATGGGAATGAGAGTGAATCTGACCAAGCTACATAAAAGTTCAAACTTCAAAAGCTACCTGGATAGAGCCTCGCTGCCAGTCAAGCATCCATAGCTCTAGGGAGGTTATCATTGTGACCCTCCCAAGCATAGCTCTACTACCAGCTAGGCATCTATAGCCCCAGTAGAGATACTACGATACTCCTGATAAGGTGAAGCTCATTGAAATTTTCAAAATTTTCTCTTTCCCTTTTTGCTTTTGTTTTATAGAAATTCCTTCTTCACCTTTGCGACTAATGAAACTCACACTCAGGGATGAGGAACATAGTGGCATTGAAGTAGTATATAGATTTTTCACTAGGCCAAATCACTCAAAGACCCAATACAGCTTCAGAATCTTTAATTTTAGTGTGAAAATTTAAGACGCAAATATATTCCAAAGTGTATCTAAAACAAGTGATTCTGATTCTAAGCACAAGGGACATCAGATAAAAGAAGTCCACCACCTGACTCTGAAAAAACTAATTAGATTTTATAAAAGAAATTTCTAGAGCAATCCCAAGCAAATAGCCTATTGTACATATGCAACAACCCCAAAGGAATAAGGAACCCAAAGAAAAACTAAAACGAAAAGAGAAACAAACCAAAGCAAACCTAAAATAACAAAGCAAAACCAACAACAAAAGCAAAGAAGAAATCAAGCCTATTATAACTATGTACAGGATGAACTGCAAGGAGTTCACGGTTGAAAATAATGCTTTAGATACTGCCCATTAACAGGTAGCGGGATATCCTCACCAGTGAGGGTTTTCAAATGAAAAGCATTATCTCCCAGAATTTCTTAAATCTGGTAAGGTCCAAGCCATAGTTTATCAAATTTACCATGCTCTCCCTTACAATCATGGGATTTATCCCAGTAGAGAACTAAGTCAGAAATTATAAATGTCTTTACCTTATCTCTCCTATCAAACCATCTTTTTACTACACCTTGATGTTTAGCAAAGTTCTCTAGGGATTCATTTCTTTTCTCTTCCAAGTGCAACAATTCAGCCAAACAGGCCTCACAGTTATCTTCTTCATTATAGTACTCATTAATAAACTACAGGGTAGGGATTTTCAATTGGATAGGAAACACAGGTTCCAGACCATACACCAAGTGATAAGGAGAGGTTCCTATCGATGTCTTATGTCTAGTACGGTCAGCCCAAAGAGCAAATCAGAGTTGGGTGTGCCAATCCTTAGGATTTTGTTCTAACAACTTGTGGACAACTGCCAGTAGGTTCTTATTGGAAGACTCAGCTAAACCATTACCCTAAGGGTAATAATTGGATGAAAAATTAATGACAATCCCATGATCATATGACCAATTAGAAAATTTCAGTGAAGCAAATGCAAGACCATTATCACAGACCAAAGATAGTGGACAACCAAAATGATTAATAATTCCTGATTCAAGAAAATTGATTACCACATCCGAAGTACACTGTTTACAAGCAAGAGCCTCTGTCCATCTAGTAAAATAATCATTTATGGTTAGAATATACATGTGGCCCATGTAAGATGAAGGATTAATTGGACCTATAAAGTCCATACCCCACTGAGCAAATGGTTTTACCTCTATGACTGGCTGGAGTGGAAGAGTTGTGTGTTTTTCCTTTCTTGCTGCAGTCTGACATATGTGACAAGTTCTCACATGTTGGTGTGCATCTTTGAATAAAGTGGGCCAATAGTAGCCTACCCTCAATATCTGATGTGCAGTGGATGATGCAAAACCATGTCCTGTGCCATATTTCTCATGAAATTCAATCATCACTCTGGCAGCTTCTTCTTTTCCTAAACATCTTAAGTATACACTCTCATGATTTATTTTGTACAAGAGAGCTCCTTTCATCATAAAACCTACACTCTTCAATCGCAAGGCTCACCTTTGAACCATGTTAAGGTGATCAGGACACTGCTGATTCAATAGATAGAAAATGATTTCGTCATATCAGTCTCCTGGAGATACCTCTTGAAGGTACTAATGTTGAGCTATGAGATCAGGACCAGTCTCAGCCATTGTCTTTGTAAGCCCTTGTCCTCTTACTAATTTTATGGGTTGGATTTCCATATCATATTCCTGCAACATGGTCACCCACTTGGCCCTTCATTTTCCTAACTCATTCTGCATCAACAACAACTTTATTATAGGATTAGGCACTATGGAAAAAACTTTATTCCTCAAAATATAGTGCCGAAAATTCTTAACTGATCTAACCAAAGCATAGGCCTTTTTTTCTACATTATGGTACCTTAATTCTACATCCTTTAAGGGAGTACTCATGAAGGCTATAGGGTGTTCATCACCTTGATCAGACTTGTGAGTTAACATTGCGGCACAGGAGTGATCAGAAGCGAATGAATATATGTAAAAAGGCTGAATGTAATCCAAACTCACCAATATAAGAGCTTCAACAATAGCCTTTTTTATTTCCACAAATGCCTCCTTAGCTTCTGCATTCCATTCTATCTTTGCTTCTTGTTTCAACATAGTGTTCAATGGCTTGACTATCTTTGCAAATCCAGTGATGAAATTCCTAATAAATTTAATCTTACTAAATAATGAATTCATCTCTTTCTTACTGGCAGGAGGCTAAATCTTCAATATAGCCTGTATTCTTTTAGGGTCAATAGCAATACCTTGCTCTGAGATAATGTGTCCTAACAATTTTCCTTCCGTGACTCCAAAAATGCACTTCCTTGGATTAAGTGAAATACCAAACTCTCTACATTTTTGAAACACCTTGCATAAGTCTTTTATATGATCGCCTCATTTCTTGGAAAAAATAGTCAAATCATCCATATAAATAATGATGCACTTACCAATTATATCCTTAAAATAAATGTCTATAGCTCGTTGGAATGTAGCTCCAACATTGATCAATCTGAATGGCATCCTTCTGTAAGAAAAGGTTCCCCATTTTGTAGTGAAGGCAGTCTTGTGCCTATCCTCATACTCCACCATAACTTGGTTGTATCCGGAATACCCATCCAAAAAGGACATCATTTGGGATCCATTAACAATCTAAAGCACCTCATCTAGTGAAGGAACTGGATAATTATCTTTTTTTGATGCTTTATTCAAATTCCTAAAGTCTACACACAGCCTAATTTCTCCATTCTTTTTCCTCACTGGAACCAAATTTTCCACCCAGGTAGAGTGTCTTATTGGAAATATAATGCATGCTAAAAGGAGTTTCTGCACCTCCTTCTGAATAATGGGTTCCAACAAAGCGATAATTGGCCTTTGTCTTTTCCTGAATGGTTTGACATTTGACTTCAAAGGGATGGTGTGTGTGATGATTGAAGTATCATATTTTTTCAAATATTCATAACTCCAAGCTATTACATCATGATATGTATGTAAGGTATCAATAATTCCCTTTCTTTCCTCTGGAGTGCATACCTTGCCAATAAAAACATTATTTGAGTCCTCTGATTTCCCCATATTATATGTCTCACACTAGCTGCTAAGAGACTCCCTTTTAGTTTGTTGTTCTTGATCTCTTATCTTATCTAAATCAAAGATTCGTTCAAGTTGTACCATACCTCCTGGAATAGTATTAGTCTTCAAATTAATGATTCCTCCAAAATCTATTTCCACTTCCTGAGGCTCCATCTCATCAATAACTTGGGAAGAAAACACATCACAGCTTGTAATGAAGTCCAGAATATGCTTGTCATCTTCAAATACCTAGAAATTAGTAACATTTTCAGGCACTGAAGGCACTGGAGTGAGCTCGACTATAAATTTCTTTAATCCTGAAAGTGACAGTGGTTGCAAGGTGCTAGCAGCTTGTGCTAGATAATCAACAACTTGAATTTTGTTTAGAGGGATTAACTGGAAATTAAAATCATCGAATCCCTCAATGAGATCCCACACTCTATGCCTATAATTGGTCATTCTTTTATCATGGCACAACTGCTGTTTTCTTACTTGGTTGATTACTAACTCTGAATCTTCGAATACTTGTAATATCTTAACTTTCTTCCTTGATGCCATTAATAAGCCATGGATTAGGGCTTCATATTCAACAACATTATTAGTGCATTAGAACTAGAGTCTATGAGCAGCAAAGTAGTTCTTTCCTTTAGGACTAATCAATTCGAATACTGTGCCAACACCCTGTTTAGATTTAGATCCATCGAATCTTAGTGTCCAACAACCATCAAGTTCTTTTGGTTTCAATTTACCATGTTCTTTATTGGGGATAGAGAGCTTTTCAGGAAGCACTGGGTTGTCACCTTTATCATTGTTTGATTCTTCCTGCATATTAAGTTCAATAGGTGGAGCTAGATTAATGCATTTTTGTATCTGTCGGACAACAATCTGACACAAGTCACATTCTAGCTCAGAATGAGGGGCATCATGGAACCTGCACCAACATGGAAGCAATAATTCTTCAAATGTCATGCTTCCGTTCAGTTGTATTTGATCCTCCATACACTTTTGGATGAACTCCTGAAAGTTATCCAACAAGCCAAGTTGCCTGTCCTCTTGGTCATATGTTTCATCTTCTTGTTTAATCAATGTCTCAAGACCACAGTTCTATGGAATGTGTTTATCTAAAGAATCTTGTAGCATAAAAAATTCTTCATCATCTGCAACTGATGCAACCAACACATAGCTCCCCATGCTAACCTCAAATACCAATACCTCATTTGAGATATTTTGGTATTCCATGATTACATATTGCATTCTGGGTTCTCTTTCAATTCTGATCTGATTTGGGACTCCCTTCCATGGTAACCGTATATGGGAATGATCTATGGATGTGTATCCATTTAGAGCTTTAGTAAAATCTCTACCTAGGATCAAACCATAAGTATCAAGAATGTTAGCCACTTGGATATTGATCACTTGTTGCACCCTAGGATCTAAAGCAAGTTGTGTAGGGATCATGTTCAATTCTCCAACTACACTCACCTCTATTTTTTCCAACTGAGTAACCTTCTTTTTAGAGGCAGTAGGAGTAATACCCAATTATTTGCAAACATAAAAAATGCATAACATTTGTAGAGACTCCTAAATCTAGAAGACAATTATGCAAATTATTTCCAAAGATACAAATAGAAATTAGGAAAGGAGGAGTTTCCATCTTACCTTGAAACAGATTCAAATGAGTGTCAGCTTGTGCAACCTGACCTTTATCCTTATCTCCCCTCTTGTCTACAGATGGGACCTGACTTCTGGGTGTTTGAGAATTAGAAGACTTGGTAGCAGCCTCATTGGTGGCTACCCCTTGTGATGTTAGATTTGAACTAAATGATCCCAAAACTGCATTACTAATGGCAGTAATTCTTAATAATTCAAAGGAAGAAAGACTCACCTTTACTTTCTTGAATTCCTCAGTCACATATTCACCCAATTGCTCCACATTAAAATCAGCCTGGGCTTCCTTGTAGCTACTGGCTTGTCTATCTTTGGGTATTTCAACATTGTTCCCATTTGATAGGTACTGGATTGGCACATGAGGATAAGGTGGAATATTACTAGCTTGTGGATCTGGTGGAGTACTGAAATTTTTAGGAGGGATGGAAGTAGTGAAAGGACCTCTAGCTTGTGGACCCCTGTTAGGTCTATTTTTAAATCATATTTCTTCGCTAGTTGTTGAAACATCTGAAATTATTCAACACTAACTTCTTCCTCATCTACAGGGCCATTATCATTCTCATTTTCCTCATTAAACAACTGAGAAATCTCATCTTCATTTAATACCTACTCTGCCTCATCCTCTGTAATAGATACTTCTGCTAGTTCATTTTACTCACCTTTAGGGAATGGGGCATGATTAAGCACTAGTACTAGAGAATCGTATGGATTTGAAGGTACTATTTCTTGTCCAGTAGAATTATTTTCAACCTCATACTAAAAGATAGAAGTTGTAGTCTAAAATTCAACACAGTCTAACTCAAAGTTTTGACTTGTTTTATGGAGCCTACACCATCCAGGAAAAGCTTTTTCTACTAAGTTTACACCATTCAGAGGCTTCTCCTGAGTAGTAGGCTGATCCAAGGGAGTAGGAATCCCTCCATTATTAGGCCCAGTATTCCAAGACCTATTCTGCCTAGGTTGTTGCCCTCTATCAAATCCTTGTCCCCCTTGCTGATTTCTATCAAAATTTTGACCAGAGCCTTGCCTTCTATCGAAATTTTGACCGGAACCTTGCCCTATGTCATAATTTTGATTTTTGTCAAAGTATTGACCTCTTTCAAAATTCTTGTTTTCTTTGCCATAGTTAGATTGTATATTCTTCTAGGTAGCCTGAAGCTGACTATTCTAATTTCTCAAATAAGTTACCTCTGTATTCAACCTCTTCACTTGTTCAAATAATTCATCCAACCTTTCCTTATCCAGACTATTAGGTGGTGTTGGATTACCACCAGAAGGATATCCGGGTATATTTCCAGAACCAATAGCCTGATTCAAGAATTCTGAATTATGTAAGTATGTAGGGAAGCTAGCTTGTTGCTGATGTAAGGGTTGATTAGCTCTTTGTTGAGGATAAGAAGTCATAAGTTGAGATTTATTTAAAGGTGGACTCGTGCAGGAGCACCTATACCTCACCCTCCATTCTTGTTCATTTGATAGAAATTGTGGTCCATAGAGCTAGTATTGGTCTTTTCAAGGATGTTTGCCTCTAATAAGGTCTAGTAAGATCATTAAGTTCATTAGTTTTGGTCTAGGTTGAGTTTGGAGTTTTAAGTCACAATGTGCTCAAACACCATCTTGTATTAAAACAATGTCCTTGTAGCCTTTGAAGGAAAAGCAACATGAATTTGTATGTAGGTGGGCAAGGTTTGAGGTCTTGTCAATGTAATAAGGCTGCTTTTAAGCCTTTAGTGTGGTTTAGGAGTCATAAGTGCAAAATATCTCAATACATTTGTAAAGTTAATAAACTGTGTATAAGGCATAATCTTGACCTCCAACAGTCATTAGGGGTTCAAAATTTAGTTTTAGGGCAGTTGGTCAGGTGTATGAGGTAGTTTGAAGTTGTAAAAATTATATATCTTCATGTAATCCCTGAGGGGAGGTGGTTGTTGAAGTTTTAATAAAAAAAGTTACATTTTGTGGATGTTGATCACTGTTCTTGTTGTTTTCCCTGAACTTCTCTTTCTGATACAGGCCCGTACAATTCTCACATGCAGTAAATCATTGGATACCTATTCATTTATGTGTTTTTCCTCTCTTGTGTTCGTGTTGGAGGCTTAGAATCACCTTTTGTGGGAGTAGGGACAACAAACACAGTGATACCCCTATTTTTTGTGTTTGGGTTTGAGGGCTTCCATATGAGATGTTAACCAATCCACCTACTGTTCTAGAACTTTGGCTTAGTGGATTGGTCTGTAACATGCTTAGTTAGGAGTAGGAATACCTTGGGGAAAGAGGGAATGAGGAGTATGGCCATGGTGTGATACTCTAATGCTGAACAGGGGTTAATGTGATCATGAAAAGAGGGAACCCAAGTAGCAAATTGGAGAATTGTTGAGAGAAGTGGGAGTGGGAGTGTTCCTAGAGTTAGGGTAGGGGTAATACATGGTGTCTAGACCCGTGGGAATATTTGGGGGAATCAGGAGTTAGGAGTTTCCCTAAAACCCTTGGTTTGTGGAGATTTAAGAGAGTTTGTGAGCAGCGGTCTAAGACAAGTTCTTGGGGCCCTAAGGGTCAACAAATCCTGAGTTTGAGGACCTTTTCTAAGACTATTTCAGGTTCTTTTTGGTCGGGGATGAATTTGAGTGAGGGTTCCTTTGGAAAATAGACCAAATGGTGAAGTCTAGAACCGGGTAAGTGTATCAAAAGTTCAGGTTGGTCCAAAATACTGATCCTTGATTTTCATACATGCTATGTAACCTTGAAAAGGGTATCCTAATCTCCTCTTTAATTATTGGGTGCTTTGGAAAGATTGGGTGAAACTTGGCCTGTTCTAGCTTTGGGAGAGCTACGAGGGCAGGGTGATGTGTAGGTTGCTAGATGGTAAACCTTGGGGTATTGGTGATTGAGATTGTGTAGGAACCCCTATTTTTGGCATAGCAAATAAGGTTGTCACTTACCTCTGCATCATAGTGGTATCAGAGCAAGGGACTAGGTCTTTTGTGAAGATCAAGATTGAAGTTTGTGTTCAGGAAGAAGAAGGTATTTGGAGGGAATGAAATGCCACCTAAAAATAATGTTGTTGCAAGGAAACTAGATACTCATGAGAAGGATATAGTTATACTAAAAATGGAGATGGCTACAATGAAAGCTAAGGGCAAGACCCTTCTGGAGGAAAGTGAGTTTGAAGAGGAAGAGACCTCTGGTGAAGAAGAAGAGATGGATCTAGATGATGTTAGAAAAATGAAGCTACTTAAGGCTGTGAAGAAGGATGGACATGGCAAGATGGATGTGCCTATGTATGGAGGAAAACTTGATAGTGAAGAGCTCTTGGATTGGATAGGGGCTTTGGAGAACTACTTTGATAGTGAAGATGTTGATGAAGGACATAAGGTAAAGAAAGCAAAAACAAAACTAAAAGGACATGCTTTGGTGTGGTGGAATTTTGTGCAATAAGATAGGGAGAGAAAGGGAAAAAGAAAGATCATTTCTTGGGAGAAGATGAAAGAAAAGATAAAAGGTAAATTTCTTCCTTTTGATTACAATATTTGATTGCTTAAAAAATTGCAGAATCTTAGACAAAAAGAGTTAGATGTGCAAGCATATACTGAAGAGTTTTATAGGTTAAGTATAAGGACTAAACATCAAGAAGATGAAGAAGAGATGACTGCTAGGTACTTGAATGGTTTGAGGTTCAACATTCAGGATGAAATCAACATGATGGCACCAAAATCAGTAGAGCAATGCTTTCAAATGGCAATGAGGGCAGAAGAAAAGCTAAAGAGGAGACAAGAGAAGGTAGCAAGAGGAAGAGGTAACACTTCTAGAGGAAGGGGATTCAATCCTAGTTCAAGGACAAACAATGAAGGCCAAGGAGATGAAAAAAAGGATCAAGAGCAATCTGATTCAGAGGTGGATGGAGAGGTTCAAGAGGAAAATTTAGTGGAGGAAGAGGATCATATCAGTTCTCAAGAAGATGCTACAATTGCAACCAGCCTGGACACCCAGCCTTTAAGTGCCCAGAAAAACAAGGCTCAAGCTCTCATGGTGGAGAAAGGAGGAATCAATTAGTGCATGAGGATGAAGAGAGTATGAATACACTTGTAGTGAACCTTACATCAGAAGAAGGAGAGGCACTCATGATAAGAAGGACTGTGTTGCAAGCATCCAAGGAGGAAGATTCAAGCCAGAGAAGGAGCCTTTTCAGAACTACATGCAAAAGCAAAGGTAAAGTGTGCCAAATTGTCATTGATTTTGGTTCTCAAGATAATCTAGTGTCTAGGGAAATGGTGGACAAGTTGTGTTTGGAAAGATTACCTCATGAAGCACCTTATAGAGTCTCTCGGGTAAATGATAATCAAACCTTGGTAGTAAAAGAGCAAGCATATGTTGATTTTCAGACTCGGGAGTATAGTGATAGGGTCCTATGTGATGTTTTGCCAATGGATTGTTGCCATGTGCTCTTGGGGAGGCCTTGTCAATTTGACAAGAGATCTATGTATGATGGCTAGGAGAATACATACACCATCAAGAAGGAGGACAAAACCTTTAAGTTGCTTCCCTTGAAGACAAATGTAAGGGATAAAGGGAAGGCTAAGGTAGTACTGTTTGGCCATAAGGAGCCTTTGGGGCTTGAGGATAATAGGTCTGATGTGATTACAAGTATGGAGCAGGTTGGTAGAAATATGACAGTAAGGAGCACACCTATAAGTGGTGTTGGAATAGTAGATATGAAGGGAAGGTGTGGTTTATGTGAGAATGAGGTGAATTATACCCTTGCATGACATAATGAGTTGGGTAACAAGGTGGTTTAGACTGGTAATAGGAAGAATGAGATAACGGAGTCTTCAGAGAAGCAAGAGGAGGCTGATAATGTGCTTGTTGGGACTCTTAGATGTCCTATGGTCTTGTAGCAGGTCAAGGAGTAGTCACTAGGCATGAAGACAGGGTTTGGTGGAAAGGAAAATGTGAGGACAGTCGGTCATGAGACAAGGAGGACAGAGAACCAAACACTTGGTAGTCTGATCATAGTAAAGGAACAAAAGTGTAGTGGTCTGATGACAGTAAGGGGAGAATAGTGTATACCAACATAGTTGGATTGGTGCGAGTATGGAGAGGGAGCAAAGAAGGAAGCAGGTTTACATGGTTCTAATGCTTTTTTGTTTGTAGGTCTGAGAACAAAAGAAAAGATGAATGCACATGAGAACACATTCCAAGATAACAATTACACAGGGCATATTGTTGCACAACCAGTGTACCTGAACCAATGGGGAGGATTTCCTGATCAGTGGAGCATTTATAGAGCTTGGAGACAGTGGGATCAAGGCCAACTCATGGGGCATGAGTATTTTCTAGGGGGGGTGTATGGTGCAGGAGCACCTACACCTCACCCTCCATTCTTGTTCATTTGATAGAAATTGTGGTCCATAGAGTTTGTATTGGTCTTTTCGAGGATGTTTGCCTCTAATAAGGTCTAGTAAGATCATTAAGTTCATTAGTTTTGGTCTAGGTTGAGTTTGGAGTAATAAGTCACAATGTGCTCAAACACCATCTTATATTAAAATAATGTCCTTGTAGCCTTTGAAGGCAAAGCAACATGAATTTGCATGTAGGTGGGAAAGGTTTGAGGTCTTGTCAATGTAATAAGGCTACTTTTAAGCCTTTAGTGTGGTTTAGGAGTCATAAGTGCAAAATATTTCAGTAAATTTATAAAGTTAATAAACTATGTAAAAGGCATAATCTTGACCTCCAACGGTCATTAGGGGTTCAAAATTCAGTTGTAGGGAAGTTGGTTGGGTGTATGAGGTAGTTTGAAGTTGTAAACATTATATATCTTCACGTAATCCCTGAGGGGAGGTGGTTGTTGAAGTTTTAATAAAGAAAGTTACATTTTGTGGATGTTGATCACTGTTCTTGTTGTTTTCCCTGAACTTCTCTTTCTGATACAGGCCCGTACAATTCTCACATGCAGTAAATCATTGGATACCTATTCATTTATGTGTTTTTCCTCTCTTGTGTTCGTGTTGGAGGCTTAGAATCACCTTTTGTGGGAGGAGGGACAACAAACACAAAGATATCCCTGTTTTCTGTGTTGGGGTTTGAGGGCTTCAATATGAGATGTTAACCAATCCACCTACTACTATAGAACTATGGATCAGTGGATTGGTCTGTAACATGCTTAGTTAGGAGTAGGAATACCTTGGGGAAAGAGGGAATGAGGAATATGGCCATGGTGTGATACTCTAATGCTGAACAGGGGTTAATGTGATCATGAAAAGAGGGAACCCAAGTAGAAAATTGGAGAATTGTTGAGAGAAGTGGGAGTGGGAGTGTTCCTAGAGTCAAGGCAAGGGTAATACATGGTGTTTGGACCCCTGGGAATATTTGGGGGAATCAGAAGTTAGGAGTTTCCCTAAAACCCTTGGTTTGTGGAGATTTAAGAGAGTTTGTGAGCAGCGGTCTAAGACAAGTTCTTGGGGCCCTAAGGGTCAACAAATCCTGAGTTTGAGGACCTTTTCTAAGACTTTTTCAGGTTCTTTTTGGTCGGGGATGAATTTGAGTGAGGGTTCCTTTGGAAAATAGACCAAATGGTGAAGTCTAGAACCGGGTAAGTGTATCAATAGTTCAAGTTGGTCCAAAACAGTGATCCTTGATTTTCATACATGTTGTGTAACCTTGAAAAGGGTATCCTAATCTTCTCTTTAATTATTGGGTGCTTTGGAAAGATTGGGTGAAACTTGGCCTGTTCTAGTTTTGGGAGGGCTACAAGGGCAGGGTGATGTGTAGGTTGCTAGATGGTAAACCTTGGGGTATTGGTGATTGAGATTATGTAGGAACCCCTATTTTTGGCATAGAAAATAAGATTGTCACTTACCTCTACATCATGGACCTGGATGAGGAACTAGAGGCAATGATGGTATAGGATTCATTATTGGAACATGGTTGGTCAAATCCTGGTTAAGGGCTTGAATCTGTCCAGGGTAAGCAGTAGGTCCTAAGGATGGAAAAGGTCCTGATAAATGTTGCCTCAAATCTGTGTCGACCTTTATTGGTTCTGCAGATGCAGTGAGCAAAGTATTCAGAGGATTAGTCCTTTGTTTAAGGAAGGTGGTTGTAAGGCTATCCGAGGCTTCAAGGTATACTTCCAAAGAAGTATTTTCATTCCCCACATAAGGTACCTGGGGTCTCGTATATGCTCGATGGAACCTATCATTGAATGATCCTATGGGCTCATTAATCTCTCTTTTCACTCCAGTAAAATGCAAGTACAACTCATTTGCACTAATGGGAATCTTGAAATTTTGCAGAAATGCAGCTTCTAACTCAGTCCAATTATGGATTGAAGTAGCAGGTAAGTGATTGTAACAATAAAAGGCCTCTTCTCCTACAGAATAAGGGAAAATCCTGCATGCAACATTCTCATGGTTAATTCCTCTATCCCTTAGAAAAGTCTGGAAAATCCTAATGTGTTCTTCTGCGGTCCTCTTGGGATCATGAGTGTGAAACTTAGAACATAAGTTCTCAGGATTCTTAGACATAACATTGTAATTATTAAAGATTAGTGGGGATGGAATATTAGCAAGAAAATCCATTGGTGGAGGTGGGGGTGGTAATGGCTGATTTATGACTGGCTATGGCTATGGAAGGGAATTTTGTCAGAGTCAAATGAAGTTGAGGATGATGGGGATGATGGAAGTGGGTGAGCTGATGATGATTCTTCCCCTCCTCTGGTCCTTCTTCATGTAGTAGGGGCTTGTACCTCTTGATATTCTTCTCCTCCTGGGGTAGATCTAGTTCTTCTTCTAAGCCTCTCAAGAGAGATGGCGTTTAAGAAACGCTCTAGTTTGCTTGTTCAAGGCCCTCCTTCTAGCACAAATCTGTTGATGGTGTTTTCTGTACACCAACAACTTAGACATAATATGATATCCTATCTCTCTTGAAAGGTAAATCTCTATGGAAAAGAGATAACCCCAAGGTCTCTAATGTCAGGTCTTGACAATGCAACAAAACAACTCAGTGATAAATGTGAAAATATTGGTAATCATAATGGGACATTACTATGAGCAAACAATGGAATTTAAATTTATTAGATCTAAATAATGGATTGATACTTGAAATCTTGATTCGAACCTTGATAATAGAGAAACAACAAAAGACAAAGGTTTTGAGAGATGATTCTAATACTACTTCTAACCCTAAAATTGAAAATGCCAAAAGATAA